>JAVXUL010023114.1:0-11780 GCA_035590515.1 Trichilia minutiflora
TTTCAAATTTTATTCATGCCAAATTCTGTGCTTTTCACACCTTTTAGAGGCTATATATAGCCTTAGATAAATAGTAATATGAATAGTAAAATATTCTTAATCCTAAAAGACTTTCCTAAATAGAAGAATAGGAAACTAAATAAATAGAAAAGACTTCCCTAAATAGAAGAATAGGAAACTAAAGAAAAGACATTGGGCTTATGTAAACAATTGTCTAGACCGAAATAACAATTAAATAAAATCTTAATAGCATAACTAAAGCCCAATTTAATATGTGCCTACTAATGTAGTCTCATATGGTCTTCAATCTTTAAGCTTCATCTTCTATGGCTTGGATCAAATGCATCAAGGCTGGTTCAACATCTCTCAAGCCTATCTTTAATGACGTAAAGCTCCTCGAAGGTCCGTCCAAGACTTCGACGGTCAAGGTCTGCAAAACAAGCAAGTTCATTGCTTCTTTAATCTTCTTTGCTCGTGACCTCGTAATAGGCCCATCTGGAACATATAATGGATCTTCAACCTGAGCATCAAGCAAGTTCATTGCTTCCTTAATCTTCTTTGCTTGTGATCTCGTAATAGGCCCATCTGGAACATGTAATGGATCTTCAACCTGAGCATCTTGGTTTCTATCACCAAATGACACGCTTTTATTTTATTAGCTCAACATGCCTAAATAACCTAAATAAGACATAATCATGTGACTTTTAATGAAGTCACATGCCACTAATTAAAAGAAAAATAGCCTATTAAAGTTTAAGCCCAAATACATGAAATCAAGACATAAGCCCATACTTATAATTAAGCACATGACCACAAGCTTTATTCAGAAAGTCTTCAAAAAATATGGGCTTTGTCTTGCATAGCCCAATGGCTATATTTTTTGATCATCTCCACATGCTCAAAGTAAGATAATAAGCTTTGGGCTTTCATTTTCATACATTTCTTCAAACTTGATCCATGCCTCTTCTTTAATATCCTTTTGTCACCAAGCTTTGAATATATGCTTGTAGAGTTGCCTTAAGCTTATTTTCCCTTGATCTTGTGATTGGCCCAAGTGGCATCACTAGCTTCTCATCTTCCTTACATGTGAGATCACCTCCATTGCTTTGGTTCGTATCACGAAATCACCTGATAACGAGCATTTTGACTTTAGAGAAGAATTCAAATGAGAAATTTAATGTACAAATAAATAAGAATTATAAAGAATATCTTATAAAATGGGTACAAAATTATAGGATTTACAAAAAAAATTATAAATATATGAAACATGAACAATGATTACAAATCCGAGCAAATAAAAGGAGAAAAAGACAGGTAAAATAGGTAACAAAACTTGGCTTATCAAATTATTGTCAAAATTCCTACTCACACTTTTACATTTAGTTTCTCTCTATATTTTAAACAAAATCCTAATGTCACGACCATTCCATAATAATGAAACTGTAATGCCTCGTATTTTTGTTTAAGGGTATTTTAATCATTTTACCCTAAAAGGATATCTTTATCATTTTGAAAAACTTTGTATTCGAGTGTATTATTGGTAAGTGGACTCGTAGTGATGATTATTATTAAGTGATTTGATAAGTTTTGTGTGAAATTTATTAAGTTTTGAAAAAGTGCTCATAAGATTCTCACTGTGCACCTAAGATTTCGAGTAGAATATCTATTGATTGAAAAATCCAAATGATGGATCATTTGTTCCTAATTAAAGAGGATACAAATAAGAATGAAATGAATCAAATTTGGGTCAAATTTGAGATCATAAGAGAGAGAATCGAAGTCAACAATGAACCAGGTCATTGTAAGATTTTCATAAGAATTTTAGGTGGACACCCATACTTCCGACCTAAATTTCTTTTGATCAGGATGGAGTTTTGATATAAGATTTGTTTCTATTGAAAGTGGGCATGAAGATGATTTTAAAAAAAGAAACAAAAGTGAATCAAACTTTGAATGAGAGAGAAAATAACATTGGAATACAGGAACTCAAATGATAATTGCCACCAGTAAAGGTGTTGACATCCAAATTAAAGGTGTCAACACGTCGCATGATTTTCACGTTATTTTCAAGCAAATATCAACATTTATTGTATAATAAGCATAAAGAATTATAAATAGAGGTCAAGGATATGAGGTGGATAAAAACTTTTCCTCTATTATCATCTCTTTCATATTTGAGAAAGAAAACACAGGAGAGAGAGAGTAGAAAGAAAAAAAAGATTATTTGATCATAACTTTACAAATACTTATCCGATTGACATGGCATTACACCATTGAACTCGTGTCGATGAATAGAGCTTAATTATAGTCACAGATTGCAAAAAAAGTCATTAGAACAGTAATCAAAGCTTCTTGGGATTTTGACAAAAATAGGAGATCTTCTGCTAAAAATTAAGAGAGTGTTCTTCTAAACTCACATTGAGGTATTTGATAAGTTGCTAAGTATGATTTGAATTTGATTCGTATTTGTAAATAATTTATAAAATTAGGGTTTTATGGTTCATTAAGGGTATGGAGTACCAAGCATGATGTTGATGCATTAAGTGAGAAATAAGTGGATTATGGATGCATGTAAGATGATTTAGAATTATTAATTTAAGTTTTAGCAAGAGTCGAATTTTTTGAAAATGGCAATGTTCATAGGTCTTATTTTAGGGTTCATAAATTTTATCTCAAATATTCATTTCTAGCATGCTTGGTATCAAATTTAAGCCCTAGATGTGTACTTTAAAATGGTCTAAATCTCATTAGATTCTGTTAAGTATTTAGAAAGTTATGATAGATTTTGTAAAGATTCGTAGATTGAGATGTGAATATACGACACTCAATTTTATTGAAATTTCTATATTAATACATTCTAAATGAGGAAAAATATTCTCTGTCAAAGTTATAGCCCTATATCATAGCTTTACAATGATATATAAAACGCTCAAAACCAATGCCTGGTTGTAAAGTTATCTTAGAATAAAAACATGCTGGTCATTGAGTGTTAACTCAAGGACTAGGGTTAGTAAGTAATTTATGGTATATAGAAATGATTTGGATTATTTTAGGTTAATTATTAATGTGAATATTGATATGTATTTATAAGCATTAAATACTAGAGGGAAGACTTGAGGAGCAAAGTGAAAAAGTTATAGGGAGTGCGCACCCTCCCATGCACGAATGGATATTTCCTCTTTTGATCATTACTTAAAGATACTTGTACATTTTTACATGCTTTGAAATAGATATGTATATTTATGTGTGTGTGTGTGTATGTGTATGTATATATATGACTGATATTAGGAGGCAATGAAATTATGATTGTGTGGTGATTGGAATGGTCCCTTATTTGTGATAAATCTAGGTAATGAATTGTATGATATGTTTACGATCAAAGGCCATATATAACTATTGATTTTGATGTACATGCTTGTGGCATGTTTTTAAGTTTGTATAATGATGATTGAAGGCCGATATAAATTGATTTCATTGGTTATGACTATCTTATTTGATACAAATATTGATGATGAAGTGTGTATGAATACACACTTATTATTATAAAAATGTAAATTAAGGTTGGAAAATCAAAATTTTAACTTTATTGTGATTTGGCATTGAGTGTCAGTTTTCATGGTTTTGATCTTATAAGCCATGGTTTATGATTTTGGCCTTGGGTGCCACTAATATTAGTTATTGACCTTGCGTGCCTTTATCATTGATTACATTATAGGTAAGGATTGGTCATACAGTCTAAGATATGATGGGTGAAATCCAATAGTCCTAGAGATGAAGATCGATCATATAGTCTAAGATAGGATGGGTGGGATCCAATATTCCCATGCTATATGACATACTATCTATATGTGTACACATATCTTTGTTGGTCACGGATCACCCATACAGTTTGAAATAAAGTGGGTGAGACCCTAAAGATCGATAAAAATTTGATATTATAATTAGTTTTTTAATAAAATTATTATGCTATGGGTAAGGATTGACCATACAGCCTGAAATAGCAGTGGGTAAAATCCAATAGTCTTGATAAAATTAGTCTATTAAATCAATTTAAATATATATATATATATATATATTGATAGGTATTGATGATAGGCCCTATGAGGTTAGGATTATAGAAGTAAGCATACGAGATTTGATGTATGTTACCTTGAAATATTTGAAATGGTTTACATATTTATGCAATGGTATTGACTATATTGCTCACATGGCTTTATAAGCTGGGATTAGTGAGTTGAGTTTTGTTTGGTTTTAAGGCTATGGAACCATTTCTCTTGTTTTCGATCGTATAAGCTAGTATTGATGTAATACTTGACGAGGTAAGAATTATCCAATAGTTAGAAATTCAATAAATCACCGAGTATCCGAGATAAAGACATCTAGTAGTCAATTGTCTACCAGCTCTACGAGGTGAGTATTGTCCCATGGAGAAAAATCCAATAGGCCACAGGACATATGATCTCAATAGCTCTACAAGGTGAGGATTGTCTTACAGAGAAAAATCTAATAGACCATAGGACATATAATCTTAACACCTCTACGAGGTGAGGATTTTCCTACAGAGGGAAATCCAATAGACCACAGGACATATGATCTTAATAGCTCTATGAGATGAGGATTATCCCACAGAAGTAAATCCAATAGACAATAAGACATATGATCTTAACAGTTTTACACGATGAGGATCGTCCCATAAAGGAAAATTCAGTAGACCACAGAGCAGGTTATACTTTTATTTGAGATTTTATATTTGAAAATAATTTATTCTTGAAACGAGAATAATGGCTTGTATGTTACATGATATTTAAATGGTTTTGCAATATGATGTATATGATCTAGGCTTTGTGGTCGATTATGAAATCGTTATATTGGATCTAATTTTCATTGTTATAAAGTGATCATGATGATACAGAAGTGATTATGAAAATGAGAATCTTTTGATGGTTAAAGCTAGAGAGTAATAATTGAAATTAATGATATCAGACTAGGATGGCCGTATCTGTGCTAGAGGGGTGTGATAAGATTATTACAAGGGTCTGTTATGCCAATGATATTTGTTAAATAGGATGACTCCAGTTTTGTGTATGGATGATTTTGAGTCTACCCTTGCATAATGATGATGACGATTCTGGCCTTGTGTGCCAAGAGATTATAGAAAGTGATGGATGAGGATTTTTCTATAGTTTAGATAAGTAGAGAAAATTCAATAGCTCGAGGTTGAGGACCTATAAGATTAATTAGCTTGTGAAGCATGGTATATTCACACTAAGAGAAAGAATGAGATTCAAAATGCTCAAGGAGCTGATATTTAATTTATTGGCCTTTGCTTAAATGACATATGAATTTAGACCATATGATTATAGGCATGATAGTTTGAGATTGCCTAATTTGTTATTTTTGTAATAGAAATGAGTATAAGACCTTAGAGGTCCAAGTCTAGTGGTTACCTAGAGGGATGACGTTATTTATGATTTTGATTTTCATATCAATTATCGTATGATTAAATTTAAGATAGTGCTATTGATAATCCCTAATTTCATTAGGATTGAGGAACCTGTATAATCTCTCTTGAAATTATACCTAATTTGAGCATGCAATAGAATAACCCAAGAGGAAAGGGTTCATATAGTACAATTAAGTATAATTACAGTGTGTTAGCTATAACAAATTCAAAGATAGTTTGATTTTAAGGATTAAATGATTTATATATCTATTCACTGAATTTACTTGTATATTCATTCCTTCACAGTTTTAGTTTCAGGTTTACCCAATTTGATTGAGGAACTTAGAATATGGTGATGGTGCAAATTCTAGGATTTTCAGGTATCTTCTTATACTCAACTTACATAGTTTTCTCAAATTCTCTAGTGGACTCTAATATATATATATATATATATATATATTAGAGTCCACTAGAGAATTTGAGAAAACTATGTAAGTTGAGTATAAGAAGATACCTGAAAATCCTAGAATTTGCACCATCACCATATTCTAAGTTCCTCAATCAAATTGGGTAAACCTGAAACTAAAACTGTGAAGGAATGAATATACAAGTAAATTCAGTGAATAGATATATAAATCATTTAATCCTTAAAATCAAACTATCTTTGAATTTGTTATAGCTAACACACTGTAATTATACTTAATTGTACTATATGAACCCTTTCCTCTTGGGTTATTCTATTGCATGCTCAAATTAGGTATAATTTCAAGAGAGATTATACAGGTTCCTCAATCCTAATGAAATTAGGGATTATCAATAGCACTATCTTAAATTTAATCATACGATAATTGATATGAAAATCAAAATCATAAATAACGTCATCCCTCTAGGTAACCACTAGACTTGGACCTCTAAGGTCTTATACTCATTTCTATTACAAAAATAACAAATTAGGCAATCTCAAACTATCATGCCTATAATCATATGGTCTAAATTCATATGTCATTTAAGCAAAGGCCAATAAATTAAATATCAGCTCCTTGAGCATTTTGAATCTCATTCTTTCTCTTAGTGTGAATATACCATGCTTCACAAGCTAATTAATCTTATAGGTCCTCAACCTCGAGCTATTGAATTTTCTCTACTTATCTAAACTATAGAAAAATCCTCATCCATCACTTTCTATAATCTCTTGGCACACAAGGCCAGAATCGTCATCATCATTATGCAAGGGTAGACTCAAAATCATCCATACACAAAACTGGAGTCATCCTATTTAACAAATATCATTGGCATAACAGACCCTTGTAATAATCTTATCACACCCCTCTAGCACAGATACGGCCATCCTAGTCTGATATCATTAATTTCAATTATTACTCTCTAGCTTTAACCATCAAAAGATTCTCATTTTCATAATCACTTCTGTATCATCATGATCACTTTATAACAATGAAAATTAGATCCAATATAACGATTTCATAATCGACCACAAAGCCTAGATCATATACATCATATTGCAAAACCATTTAAATATCATGTAACATACAAGCCATTATTCTCGTTTCAAGAATAAATTATTTTCAAATATAAAATCTCAAATAAAAGTATAACCTGCTCTGTGGTCTACTGAATTTTCCTTTATGGGACGATCCTCATCGTGTAAAACTGTTAAGATCATATGTCTTATTGTCTATTGGATTTACTTCTGTGGGATAATCCTCATCTCATAGAGCTATTAAGATCATATGTCCTGTGGTCTATTGGATTTCCCTCTGTAGGAAAATCCTCACCTCGTAGAGGTGTTAAGATTATATGTCCTATGGTCTATTAGATTTTTCTCTGTAAGACAATCCTCACCTTGTAGAGCTATTGAGATCATATGTCCTGTGGCCTATTGGATTTTTCTCCATGGGACAATACTCACCTCGTAGAGCTGGTAGACAATTGACTACTAGATGTCTTTATCTCGGATACTCGGTGATTTATTGAATTTCTAACTATTGGATAATTCTTACCTCGTCAAGTATTACATCAATACTAGCTTATACGATCGAAAACAAGAGAAATGGTTCCATAGCCTTAAAACCAAACAAAACTCAACTCACTAATCCCAGCTTATAAAGCCATGTGAGCAATATAGTCAATACCATTGCATAAATATGTAAACCATTTCAAATATTTCAAGGTAACATACATCAAATCTCGTATGCTTACTTCTATAATCCTAACCTCATAGGGCCTATCATCAATACCTATCAATATATATATATATATATATATTTAAATTGATTTAATAGACTAATTTTATCAAGACTATTGGATTTTACCCACTGCTATTTCAGGCTGTATGGTCAATCCTTACCCATAGCATAATAATTTTATTAAAAAACTAATTATAATATCAAATTTTTATCGATCTTTAGGGTCTCACCCACTTTATTTCAAACTGTATGGGTGATCCGTGACCAACAAAGATATGTGTACACATATAGATAGTATGTCATATAGCATGGGAATATTGGATCCCACCCATCCTATCTTAGACTATATGATCGATCTTCATCTCTAGGACTATTGGATTTCACCCATCATATCTTAGACTGTATGACCAATCCTTACCTATAATGTAATCAATGATAAAGGCACGCAAGGTCAATAACTAATATTAGTGGCACCCAAGGCCAAAATCATAAACCATGGCTTATAAGATCAAAACCATGAAAACTGACACTCAATGCCAAATCACAATAAAGTTAAAATTTTGATTTTCCAACCTTAATTTACATTTTTATAATAATAAGTGTGTATTCATACACACTTCATCATCAATATTTGTATCAAATAAGATAGTCATAACCAATGAAATCAATTTATATCGGCCTTCAATCATCATTATACAAACTTAAAAACATGCCACAAGCATGTACATCAAAATCAATAGTTATATATGGCCTTTGATCGTAAACATATCATACAATTCATTACCTAGATTTATCACAAATAAGGGACCATTCCAATCACCACACAATCATAATTTCATTGCCTCCTAATATCAGTCATATATATACATACACATACACACACACACACATAAATATACATATCTATTTCAAAGCATGTAAAAATGTACAAGTATCTTTAAGTAATGATCAAAAGAGGAAATATCCATTCGTGCATGGGAGGGTGCGCACTCCCTATAACTTTTTCACTTTGCTCCTCAAGTCTTCCCTCTAGTATTTAATGCTTATAAATACATATCAATATTCACATTAATAATTAACCTAAAATAATCCAAATCATTTCTATATACCATAAATTACTTACTAACCCTAGTCCTTGAGTTAACACTCAATGACCAGCATGTTTTTATTCTAAGATAACTTTACAACCAGGCATTGGTTTTGAGCGTTTTATATATCATTGTAAAGCTATGATATAGGGCTATAACTTTGACAGAGAATATTTTTCCTCATTTAGAATGTATTAATATAGAAATTTCAATAAAATTGAGTGTCGTATATTCACATCTCAATCTACGAATCTTTACAAAATCTATCATAACTTTCTAAATACTTAACAGAATCTAATGAGATTTAGACCATTTTAAAGTACACATCTAGGGCTTAAATTTGATACCAAGCATGCTAGAAATGAATATTTGAGATAAAATTTATGAACCCTAAAATAAGACCTATGAACATTGCCATTTTCAAAAAATTCGACTCTTGCTAAAACTTAAATTAATAATTCTAAATCATCTTACATGCATCCATAATCCACTTATTTCTCACTTAATGCATCAACATCATGCTTGGTACTCCATACCCTTAATGAACCATAAAACCCTAATTTTATAAATTATTTACAAATACGAATCAAATTCAAATCATACTTAGCAACTTATCAAATACCTCAATGTGAGTTTAGAAGAACACTCTCTTAATTTTTAGCAGAAGATCTCCTATTTTTGTCAAAATCCCAAGAAGCTTTGATTACTGTTCTAATGACTTTTTTTGCAATCTGTGACTATAATTAAGCTCTATTCATCGACACGAGTTCAATGGTGTAATGCCATGTCAATCGGATAAGTATTTGTAAAGTTATGATCAAATAATCTTTTTTTTCTTTCTACTCTCTCTCTCCTGTGTTTTCTTTCTCAAATATGAAAGAGATGATAATAGAGGAAAAGTTTTTATCCACCTCATATCCTTGACCTCTATTTATAATTCTTTATGCTTATTATACAATAAATGTTGATATTTGCTTGAAAATAACGTGAAAATCATGCGACGTGTTGACACCT
Organism: Trichilia minutiflora; assembly: GCA_035590515.1. Taxonomy (NCBI): domain Eukaryota; kingdom Viridiplantae; phylum Streptophyta; class Magnoliopsida; order Sapindales; family Meliaceae; genus Trichilia; species Trichilia minutiflora. The sequence continues at coordinate 9,750 of JAVXUL010023114.1, forward strand.
TTAATTTGGATGTCAACACCTTTACTGGTGGCAATTATCATTTGAGTTCCTGTATTCCAATGTTATTTTCTCTCTCATTCAAAGTTTGATTCACTTTTGTTTCTTTTTTTAAAATCATCTTCATGCCCACTTTCAATAGAAACAAATCTTATATCAAAACTCCATCCTGATCAAAAGAAATTTAGGTCGGAAGTATGGGTGTCCACCTAAAATTCTTATGAAAATCTTACAATGACCTGGTTCATTGTTGACTTCGATTCTCTCTCTTATGATCTCAAATTTGACCCAAATTTGATTCATTTCATTCTTATTTGTATCCTCTTTAATTAGGAACAAATGATCCATCATTTGGATTTTTCAATCAATAGATATTCTACTCGAAATCTTAGGTGCACAGTGAGAATCTTATGAGCACTTTTTCAAAACTTAATAAATTTCACACAAAACTTATCAAATCACTTAATAATAATCATCACTACGAGTCCACTTACCAATAATACACTCGAATACAAAGTTTTTCAAAATGATAAAGATATCCTTTTAGGGTAAAATGATTAAAATACCCTTAAACAAAAATACGAGGCATTACAGTTTCATTATTATGGAATGGTCGTGACATTAGGATTTTGTTTAAAATATAGAGAGAAACTAAATGTAAAAGTGTGAGTAGGAATTTTGACAATAATTTGATAAGCCAAGTTTTGTTACCTATTTTACCTGTCTTTTTCTCCTTTTATTTGCTCGGATTTGTAATCATTGTTCATGTTTCATATATTTATAATTTTTTTTGTAAATCCTATAATTTTGTACCCATTTTATAAGATATTCTTTATAATTCTTATTTATTTGTACATTAAATTTCTCATTTGAATTCTTCTCTAAAGTCAAAATGCTCGTTATCAGGTGATTTCGTGATACGAACCAAAGCAATGGAGGTGATCTCACATGTAAGGAAGATGAGAAGCTAGTGATGCCACTTGGGCCAATCACAAGATCAAGGGAAAATAAGCTTAAGGCAACTCTACAAGCATATATTCAAAGCTTGGTGACAAAAGGATATTAAAGAAGAGGCATGGATCAAGTTTGAAGAAATGTATGAAAATGAAAGCCCAAAGCTTATTATCTTACTTTGAGCATGTGGAGATGATCAAAAAATATAGCCATTGGGCTATGCAAGACAAAGCCCATATTTTTTGAAGACTTTCTGAATAAAGCTTGTGGTCATGTGCTTAATTATAAGTATGGGCTTATGTCTTGATTTCATGTATTTGGGCTTAAACTTTAATAGGCTATTTTTCTTTTAATTAGTGGCATGTGACTTCATTAAAAGTCACATGATTATGTCTTATTTAGGTTATTTAGGCATGTTGAGCTAATAAAATAAAAGCGTGTCATTTGGTGATAGAAACCAAGATGCTCAGGTTGAAGATCCATTACATGTTCCAGATGGGCCTATTACGAGATCACAAGCAAAGAAGATTAAGGAAGCAATGAACTTGCTTGATGCTCAGGTTGAAGATCCATTATATGTTCCAGATGGGCCTATTACGAGGTCACGAGCAAAGAAGATTAAAGAAGCAATGAACTTGCTTGTTTTGCAGACCTTGACCGTCGAAGTCTTGGACGGACCTTCGAGGAGCTTTACGTCATTAAAGATAGGCTTGAGAGATGTTGAACCAGCCTTGATGCATTTGATCCAAGCCATAGAAGATGAAGCTTAAAGATTGAAGACCATATGAGACTACATTAGTAGGCACATATTAAATTGGGCTTTAGTTATGCTATTAAGATTTTATTTAATTGTTATTTCGGTCTAGACAATTGTTTACATAAGCCCAATGTCTTTTCTTTAGTTTCCTATTCTTCTATTTAGGGAAGTCTTTTCTATTTATTTAGTTTCCTATTCTTCTATTTAGGAAAGTCTTTTAGGATTAAGAATATTTTACTATTCATATTACTATTTATCTAAGGCTATATATAGCCTCTAAAAGGTGTGAAAAGCACAGAATTTGGCATGAATAAAATTTGAAA
>JAVXUL010023135.1:0-11780 GCA_035590515.1 Trichilia minutiflora
GGGTTTGCCATAATCAATCCACAGGTCTCTGACTGTTATTTGTTTTTATGTCTACTCACTGAGTATTTTTAAATACTTACCCCTCACTTTCTCATTTCTAGGATTCGCGGCGATTGCCACGTGGCCGACTAGGTTCGGGGCGTGACAATTTAGATCCTTGTGAAGTGATCTTGGTTTTCATGTGGTCATTTTCTTGTTTTGCAAAGAGTTTTCAAAGTTTGGAAACCTAGGGTTTTTACTTGAAAAACCTAAATCAATCAAGAGTTTTTTATTGAAGGCTTGTGAAGGCCATAGAGAGAAAAGGTAGCCAAGAGCATTATTCATTAGAGGAGGAGCTAATTTGATCCTCTAAAGCTTCCAATACTAGCCAAGGGAAGCAAACAACAAAGGTATACACTTGAAGCTTTTAAATTATCATTATGTATTCATTGCCTATATCCAATGCACGTAAAACTTATTTGAAAGTTTTAAGACACAAAATATGCTAGAATTTTACACCTCTATGCGACAATCCTCATCTCGTAGAGCTAAAAATAGCCATTGCTCTGTGATCTATTAGATTTATCTTCACGGGATAATCCTCACCTCGTAGAGATGAAAATAATAGTATACTACATATCACGATATCAAACACTCAGTGGTCTATTAGATTTTTCTCTGTGGGATAATCCTCACCTTGTTGAATATTGAATACTTGATAGTTTATTGGATTTTTCATCACAGAATAATCCTCATCTTGTCGAGTATGATCTCAAAAATTGGTCAAACGTCCTAAATCAATATCAATAGCCCATAAGGCCTAAATATAAAGAAACTAAGGTACACCAGACTATGTATACATAAATCATAGCACACAAGACCAAGACCACAAACAATGGTGCACAAGGCCCAAAAATCTATAAAAATTGGCTCTCAAGACCATATTAATAGTAGAATGAAGGTATTGGCTTTCCATCTATATTCACATTTCCAACATCATAACACATATGTACATATACCCATCTTATCATTAAAACCTATATTATAACAAAATAAATATAAATAAAGAAATTAATATAAATTAACCCTCTGCCTCAATTACATTAACACATAAAACATGCCATAAGATATAATAGAATCATTATAAATTATAACAAATAAGCTAGACCTCCTCACGATCTCAATAACATCAATCTATCCATTGCCTCCTTATATATTTCAAATCATATAACCAAATTCTACTGCCCTAGTGCATAAAATGATGTAAATATTTATAAAATTTTAAATAAAATAGCAGAAAGCATAAAAGTCTCACTCATAATTATGTTATATCAATGGTTATAACATAACAAATCCAAACATTAGTTGTTTTGTGATTTATTATATTTTTCTTCATGGGATAATCCTCATCTCACAAAGCTGAAAAAAAATCACTGCTTTATGATCTATTGGATCTTTCTCTATAAGACAATCTTTACCTCATAGAGTTGAAAATAATCGTTGCTCTGTGGTCTATTAGATTTTTCTTTTAGGGATAATCCTTATCTCGTAGAGTTAAAAATAACTATTTATTTATGATATATTAGATTTTTTTTTGAGACAATCCTCATCTCGTAGAGCTGAAAATAGCTATTGCTCTGCAGCCTACTAGATTTTTCTCCTCAGGACAATTATCATCTCATAGAGATAAAAATAGTCATTACTTTATAGATTATTGGATTTTCTTCTATGGGATAATCCTCACCTTGCAAAGCTACAAATAGCCATTACTTTGTGGTTTATTAGATTTTTTTCTATAAAATTCTCACTTTGTAAAGCTGCAAATAGCCATTGCTTTGTGGTTTATTGAATTTTTCTCCATGAGATAATCCTCACCTTGTAGATATGAAAATAGCCATTACTTTGTGGTCTATTAGATTTTTTTTCATAAGACAATCCTCATCTCGTAGAGATGAAAATAATAGCATGCCATACATCACAATATCAAACATTTGGTGGTCTAATAGATTTTTCTTTATGGAACAATCTTCACCTCATCAAGTATAGAATACTAGATAGTTTATTGGATTTTTCTCTATGGGATAATCCTCACCCCATCAAGTATGATCTCAAAAATTGACCTAATAGCCCAAATCAACATCAATAGCTCATAAAGCCCAAATATAAAGAAACCCAGTTACACCAGATCATATAGACATTAATCATGGCACATAAGGCCAAGATCACAAACAATGGCTCATAAGGCCTAAAAATCTATAAAAATTGGCTCTCAGGACCATATCAACAACAGAATGAAAATATTGGCTCTTTGGCCATATTCACATTTCCAACATCATAAAATATATGTACATATATTCATCTTATCGTTAAAACTTATATTATAACAAAATAAATATGAATAAAGAAATTAATATAAATTGGCCCCCTACCTCAATTACATTAACACATAAAACATGCCATAAGACATAATAGAATTATTATAATATCTATCATAAACAAGTAAGACATTCTCATGATCTCAATCACATCAATCTATCCATTGCCTCCTCATATATTTCAAATCATATGACCAAATTCTTCTACCCTAGTACATAAAATGATGTAAATATTTATAACATTTTAAATAAAATAGCAAAAAGAATAAAGTCCTACTCACAATTATGCAATAGAAAACCATTCTCCCGATAGCCTCCTCATGACTGAGATCTTCGAGCTACGTCATCTGCACCTATAATGAATATATATGTAAAATTAACAACCACTTCTCATCAATATTACATATTATGTGTGAAAGAATCATGTGAGTATCCCATTCGATATATAACTGAAAATTATCATTCTATTAGTTTTTCATCTAATCCGTATTTTATTTCTTTATAAACTCATAAATGATTCTTTTATTCTACTTAATTATCCCACTTTTATTCTATTTCATCGATATTGTATCAAATCATGGAATGTATAATAAAGTTTATGCTCACAATAACTAAATTTACTGTTCTTTACTCCTAATTTTCTAATTTCCCAATACCAACATTCTAACCGTGTATATACAAGCACTATACTCTAAATAATACAATAGAACTTAGATATCTGTGAATAAAAATAAGTCTAATAAATAAATAATAAATCCTAACATTTTAATCCTTCAATTAATCCTGAAATTGAGATTATAAATTGTTCATAAACTTCTTTCAAAAGTTAAATTCAACTCTAAGAAGTTTTAGTGGCTTTAAAGTGATGAAACCCCAAAATTATGAATAGTAATTAAATACCTCTCTCTCGTTCTCTTTGTCAATTCCTCCTTTAAATTGACAAAATAATATTTGTAGGTTGTAGTGGGTGTTTAGTATTAGTGTTTTATAGCAAGAAATGGAGAATTGATCGGTAGAAGTTTGAAGAAATTAAAGACAAAAGATTTGAAAATATACTAAGATGAGAAAGAGACAAAGATCAAGTAAAATGAGGGATTCAACTCCCATTACTCTTATAAAAATGCATATGGATTGAGAAATGACTAGTTTAGGCTTGAAATCAAGAAAAGAACGAATGAGAAAGAAGGAAAAATGGGCAAAATGATCTTTTTCTATTTTTAATATCTTTCTTACGGTGATTTTTCGTCAAAAGGTATCAATAAGTCTTGAATATAGACAAAGGTATTGATACCATTGGTTTAGGTATTGATACGTTTGATAAAGGTATCAATACCCTGCTCAAAATAGTATAAATTTAGCCTCAAGTTTGGATACATTTGTGAAAGGTATCGAAATGATAAGTATCATTTAAGTTTCTTGATAAATATCACTTCTCTGAAAATAATCACTCAGGTCCCTTATTTTTGACACTATTTTTCCTTCATCTAGAATCTGATTTCACTTTCATTTTTTTCTATATACTCCTCTTTCTACCCTCTCTTAGTATAAACAAATGTTGTATCAAAACTCCAACCGAATCAATGGGAATTTAACTCTGAAGTTTAGGTATCTACCTAAGAAATCCTTATGAAATTTGACAGTAATCTGATCTATTCTTGACTTTAATTCTTTTTCATTTGACCTTAGATTTTACTCAAATTTAATTTTATGAAATCTTTATTCTATCTTATTTTATAAGAAATAAATGGCTCATCAATTGAATTTTTCAATCATCAAAAATTTATATTTATAGCTCGAATAAGTAGTGAAAAACTAATACAACTTTTCTAAAACTCAACTAAACTTATCCAAAATTCTTTAAAACACTTATTAAATATTAATATAAGCCTATTCAACTAATAATAACACTCGAACATAAATTTTAAAAATGATAAAATTACACTTCTAGAATAGAATAACCAAAATACCTTTGAGCTAAAATACGGAACATTACAATAGATATCTTAGATATCCTAACTTGATCTTGGAGAATTTTAGTTATTATTATTATTTTAATTAATCAAAAGATAAAAATAAGCATTCTAGATGCCCTACCTTAATATTTAATTAATGTTTAAATTTTTAAAAAATAAAAATATTTTTGGCTAATTCATAAATATATTAAAGACTTGGGCCAAATTCATAAATAATTAAAACTTAATCTTTTGGGTTAAACTATAAATATTTTCTAAATAAATAAAAAAAATAATTTAGGTTAATTTGCAAACTAAATAAACATATAAGTCAAAGTGTAAATAATTAAATTTAGGTTTAAAATTAAATAGAAAAATTCTAAATTTGGGACCTAATTGAAATTAATTAAATAAACCTATTTGAAATTAATCAAAAGAGTCCTAATTGAAATGATACATATAAAACTAGAACAAGGTCACATTTTCTTACATATTATGCATATAAATTTTAATTTACTCAAAGATAAAATAAAATAAAATAAAATAAAGGGATAAATAAAATAAAATAAAATAAAGGGATAAACATAATTAAAATTTAATTACAAACGTAAAAATGAATACTTATTTCTTACTTTTTTTAACTGTTTCACTTATCTTTCCTAGTATTTGCATATCTTCCCTGCTTTCTTTTTATATTTTTTTCTCTTTGTTTCTTTCTTTTCTCTATGTGTAAGTCTCACCCCCTTTCTTTGCATACATATCTCCTATCCTTTCTCTACATATGTAGCTCCTCTTATTTCTCTCGTCTCATAGTCTTTTTTTGATAGGCAAAACCTCAATTATTAGCATAACTTCTCTATTTTCCATAACTTTTCACACTTTCATAATTTAACTCTCTATAATTTCTCACTTTTTCCTTAACTTTCCACACGTTCATATCTTCTACTCTCTATAACTTCTTATTTCTTCCATACTTTCATAACTTTCAACATCTTTCTTTTTCTTTTTTTTATTCTATTTCTATCATCATACTACAGACATTTATCATAAACATTATCCCATATGTACCTACAGCTCATGCACATCTGTATGTATATATATATTATACAGAAGTTATGTCTTTGATCATATTCAAGGTTACGCACTTGACTGGATAAAGGGATAAATTTGTATGGTATGCACATATCATGTCTAATCCATATTCAAGATTACACACTTAACTGAACAGAGAGACAGTCTATATCCAAGGTTATGTACTTGATCAGATAGAGGAACAAGTCTAGATCTATAGATCAAAGCTACAACATCTTTCTTTATAAATGTATATGATGTAGTAGCACACTCACACTATACAATCATAACATACATAAAATAATCATTTCGTAAAGCATCCCAACCATACGAGATTCCATGAACATACAATCTCGTAATGTCCATTTAACTATTATCTCATAAGGTATCGTTGTATCATACATAATAACATACATACAGTAACCATTACATCATATCTATTAACTATATGAAAATAGTTAACATCTCATTATATGTATACAATACTCATTTTATATGTATAATACTTGTCACGTAAAATATTTTTGAATCATATATCATCATATAAAACTATGCTAATCATGTCATAAAAACATACGCACAAGAATTAACTCTTAATGCTTTTTCACTCATTACGTACTAGCATACCTTCTTAATCTAATTCATAAGGCTTTACTAGTCTTATTATACTAATATATATATGATAATTTTATCTCATAATGCTTTCTTAATCATAAGAATCCAATATATATACTAGACTACTTTATAGTAGTTTCTTTTCCCATCACACTAACTTATAAATACTATCTCGTAATTTAAACACACACACACACACACACACACACACACACACACACACACATATATATATATATATATTCTCCTTGATTCTTGAATCAATACTCAATAGCCAGTATACATTTTTCTAAGATAGCCTTTTAATCAGACATTAATTTTGGGTGTTATAAATACCATTTTAAAGCAGATACATAATGCTACAGTTTTGTTGAAGAACACTTTTTCAAATTCAGAATGGATTAGTACAGAAAATTCAATAAAGTTAGACATCGTACATTCAAATCTCAATCTGTACACCATTATAAAAATTAACATAACTTTCTAAATAATTAACAAAATCTAGTGAGATTTAGATCAAATTAAAGTATACATCCAAGGCTTTAATTTAGTACCAAACATGTCAAAAATTGATATTTGATATGAAAGTTATGGGTCCTGAAATCACTCCCATAAACGCTATCATTTCTATACTTATTTTTCATGCTCTCATTTGCCTCCCTTAAAATACTCAATCTTTATCAAATCTTAAAGTAATTTCCAATTCAAGGATTTCATATAGCATCATTTAGAATACTATCATTTTCTTAAAATTCAATTCTTGTTAAAAAAAAAATCCTTAACTTAATAACTCTAAAAGCACAATAAAACCCCCTACGAGAACAATAGCTCAAGTTACTACCTCATTAAATCAAATATGAAAATAATATTATGAGAGGTTAATAGACTCACCAATGGATTAATCTTAACCCTCAGAAACTTATATCATTGCATCGTTGAAAATTTCTTGAGTATAAATAGTAATCAAACCTCTCTTTAATATTTTTTTGAGTCGATTTCTTTATCTAATTGATAAAATAAAGTATTTAAATGATAAAGGGTGGTGAGTACTAATTATTTATAGTAAGAAATAAGGATTTACTAGGTTAAATAACGAAGAAATGGAAAGAGAAAGATTGAAAACTTAATGTGCAAAGAGGAACCCTTGAACCCAAGAAGAAATTGAAGAATAAAGTAAAAATTAGATCATTTTTAGCCCCTTAATTCATATATAAATAAAAGAATTGAAAAATGACATGTTTAGTCTTAAAATCAAAAAAAGAATGAAGGAGAAAGCATGAAAAATGGGTAAACGATCTTTTCTTAAGTTAGATATTTGTTTCTTAAACTGGTGATATGTTTTTCAGTTGAAAGTATCAATATTTTTCCTCAATGTATTGATACTTTTGAGTTATGTATTAATAAATATTTTAAAAACGAGTTTAAGTATCGATATATGACTTAAAATCGAGTTTGTCGTGTCAAAGTATTAATACTTTTAGATTAAGTATCGATACTTATGTTTTCTATATTGAAAATGTCAATTTCTGTTTAAAAAGGTTAATTTTCATGTCAAAATATCAATATATTTAACAACTATCAATACTTTGGTTTTGGTGACAAAAATCATTCAGATCCCTTAACAAATATCACTTTTTTAAAAAAAATATCATTTAAATCCTTATATTCTAACTTTGTTTTCTTTCTCATCTGAGGTCAATTTCACTTTTATTTCTTTCTATTTAATCATCTTTCTGTCCTCTTCAATTAAAAATAAACCATGTCTTAAAACTCCATCCCTATCAATGAGAATTTAACTCAGAATTTTGGATGTCCACCTAAGAAATTTTTATAAAATATGATAATGATTTGCTTTATTCTTGACTTTAATTCTCTCTCATCAGACCTTAGATTTGAATCAAATTTAATTCTATAGAATGCTTATTATGTACTCTATTATAGAAAATAAACGGATCAATAATTAGATTATCAGAAATTTACATTTAAAGCTCAGATGTGCGATAAAGATTATAATATAACTTTTTTAAAATTCAATCATCATTATAAGCTTATTTTAAAAATGATAAAAATATTCTTCTAGAATGAAAAGATCAAAATATCCTTAAACTAAAATACAAAACATTACTTTCTATACTTCCGTAACTTCCCACTATTTCTTTAATTTTTTATTGTATTTTATCTTTTTAATTAAAGAATTAAAAGATTACCGCAATGCTCCTGCAATTGCCACAAGGGCTTCATCAAAGTCCTTTGTATCTAAAACCGTGGAATTTCACACCATCTTCCACCTGATGAGCTTCCTTGCTATTGTTCATGTTTTTATATTTCCATGCATCTGATACGCTCTTCCTCTGTCCCTTGTTTGATTCTCGCTTTTGTAAATGTTGTCTATTCTTGTCTGTCATCGTCACGTAATTCATCTCAAATTATCACTGTTTTAGTAGGCCATTGTATTGATTGGGTTTGGTAGGAAGATTTCTTTCTGGGTATGTCAACTTTCGGTTGATATATGTTCTTGTTTATGTATTATATGTGGATCCTAATCCTACACGTAGTCCTTGTTGCGTTATTTTCTATAAATCAATCCTCCGTTTAAAGGGACTTGGTAGTTGTGCTGTATTTTAAAATAAAAATAAAAATATATTTTATAACACTAAATTTTGATAATATTCACATACTTTTATTTTAATATTTGATATTTGAAATTTTTATTACTTAAAAGTTATCCAATCACAATATCCATTGGAATCTAAATGTATGTTTTGGGTTTAAATAATTTCCTAAGGAGGATTTTGGGTAGGATTATAAAAGCTATATTGAACTAGCTAGAGTTTGCGATAAAAGAAAATAAAAATCGCAGATGCTACAATTTATCTCACGAAGATATACTTGATATATATAATATTGTAATCATTAATTCGTAGTGGCTGTAACTTTCTCCCTCTGTTTTTTTTTTTTCTTGATAGCTGGTGGCTGTAAATTGAAATTTACAAAATATTGTAAAATAGAATTACTAATGATTAAAAAAAAATGAGCAAGTAATCGATATTCAATAATATTAGTCACGATTAATTTCGTGTATCCTTTTTAAATGGATGCAAATTACAAACTTTGTTGTCTTTGCACTACACTGGATTATACGATAATTATAATAATAAAATTTATACTTCAATATTGCTTAGATTACAACACTGACAATGACTTAGTTTCGTATTATTGTTGGGTTATGGTTATAACTATGCTTTAAAAATAAATTTTTAAAAATTATTCAATAATATTAATTTTTAATAAGAATTTTACATTTTACTTATATTTAACTTTAAAATTTTTATTTTATAATAATTATGTTGTAGAAATTATTCATTACAATACTAAATGGGATTATTATATTAAGAGCCCCGTGTCATTTGATTGTTCAATGAATTGATAATACCACATAAAGGTAAAACATCTTAAACAGTGTATTTGGTGACGTTTAGAGCTTATCCTTTTTAAAAGCACAGGTTTCCGCGTAAATCAAATAATTAAATTGGCTAATTAATGTTAATGAGTTGCTTAGCAAAAGCAAAGTAAAAAAAGGCAGTAAAAACAAAGTTTTAGTTGCAATATAGGTAACGATACGTGGATGTAATTGGCATTCTTGTCCCTTTCAGTGGCTTCTTTGAGCATATATATGAAGACAGCGCGAAGCCAAACAAAAACTATCTACCCAATTTTCTTGCTATGGACAAAACAATTTGTAAGTGATTGATATACTTTTGAAGCGTGGCTACCAAATGGGCCCCGAAACTTGTCAATAGATTGGATAAAAAAAGTGTCTTTAACTTTTGGTTTTTGTATTATTGGTCATGAAACCAAAAGGTCAGGGAAGTGTTGAGGCAATGTAACATGTGTAAAGTCATTTCAATCTTAATCTTAGTCTCAATCTCAATGTTAATTGCATGCATTTAATGTGTGTAGAAGTTTTTGGTTTTGTAGGACACTGATATGAAAAAAAAATCTAGGTGAGATATTGGGAATAGAATCATTCAATAAAAATATATTATGCATTAATAACGGTTTTTTTATTACAATTATCATTAATAATAGTTGGTAAATTCGAAACTAAACGTATACCGTATTTAAAAGTTATTGAAGGGAAAATAGATGATCTAATATGTCTATTTTATTTTTTTTTTTCATTTAAAAAGTTTATATATGAGTTGTTTCCTTCAAAATAAAAGAAAATTTATTAATTTGTAGTCATGTATGCATTCATTTTAAAATTTATTAATTAGAATTAGGACTCAAATTCATTTTTAATTTAAGTTTTATTGAACAAATACATGTTTGTGATTAGTAATTAATAATTAATATTAATAAATAATACTAATATAAAAAATGTTATTTTACATAGATAAAATAAATTTTCTTTTTTGTTGTGTGTGCTTAGAAAATTGAGTTAGAAAATTGTGATAGTGGTTATATGACGGGAAATAATGGGAGTTGACTGCAAGCAGAACTGATTTTTCTTTCATCATGTATTTATGGCTTTGAAGGTTGCCGTGTCTTATAAAGTAGAAATCTATACAGTTCCAATGGATTACGTTGGTCCACCAGTGGAAATCATGTGTGTCCCAGAAAACACAGTCTGTCTGATACGAAGAATCCAACTCTCCAGAAACTGTATCATTCATTCATGTTACATATGTGTATAGATACAATATAATTTGACTCATGATATAACAATTTTACCCACTTAATTTTCACTTTCAGTACATATTTCTAAAGTCGCCTATGAATGGGCGAAATTAATATATATATATATATATATATATAGGTATAGGTATTATAGCTGCAAATTACTCAATCTAGTTAAGAGATGATGATATAATACAATTTTTTTTTTATTTCACACACCACAATTCACTCCATTCTATGCATATTCGTAAACTTAAATACGAATAAATATTAAAAAAATAATTTATTTATATTACTGTAAACTATTTGGATTGAACTCGACAATATAGTTAAATCACTTGTTTTACGCACTAAGGAAGAAGCGAAAGAACCGAGAGATTGGACGTATAAATATTATGTCAGTGAGATCAATAAAATTGCTGGTATAGGGTCCACATGAATTTATATCATTGAAGAACATACTCGAAAGCAAACAAACAACATGGGTACCTCATTAATTGCTTTACAAAAAAAAATATTAAACCTTGAATCAAGACTGTCTCATCGAATTATTATATCTTACGGGGATGTACATATACCCAACCTAAAATTTGCTAAAACATACTCTTTAATTTTATTAATTTTAAACATACAAAAATTTTTTTACTTGTTTAAATATTGTGTTTATTTAAATTATTTTTGTTTTGTTTTTTGATAAAGAATATTCAAATCCTTAAAATTTAATGAAAATAATATTTTAATTTCATTAAATCAAAAAATGTCAATTTCACTCCTATTTGTCGATATTGTCTTTGTTATAGATGTTTTCCAGCGCTTTACTACAAAAACTAATCCTACCATTACGTAGATCACAAAATTTATAATCTGATGATACATATGAGAACTAAATTAACTGCACTATAAAATGTCAAAAAAGAATAGATAGAGGTGAAAATGAGTATTTTTTAACTTAAAAGAAGTATAGGCCAAATTTTAATAGTCTAAATATTTTTTTTCTTTTTTTTATCATAATTACTAATATTATACACTTGTAATCACATTTATTTTGTAAATTAAATATGCTAATTTATTTTTATTTTTGTTCAAATTTATGAATATATATAACTAA
>JAVXUL010023145.1:0-11780 GCA_035590515.1 Trichilia minutiflora
TTTTTGTTATCTCCTTGTTCTCTGTACTGTTTCACAGATCTATATATATATATATAAGAAATGAAAGCAAGTGTGCTTGAAGCTCTGAACTGATGATCCTATTGTATCTTCTCAAAATTTGCACTGCCTTTGTTTGTTTTGTTCCGAAGGAAGCAAACTTGGGAGGATATTCTTAATGAAACTGAGATTTACAGAAACTTAACCACGTGCATAGATATCATAAAGACAGCGAAGAATTGAAAAGTGTTAAAATGAATACAACAACCGACAATGTTTGCGAATGTTGCTCAGTAATTATATAAATAGAATAAAAATCAAAACAGATAAATCTTCTACAGATCGTCGAGAACATGGAACATTCACTATTAATATGCATTCTTTACATTTTCTTTTGCTGTACAAATTATCAACAGAATTCCAATGAATTAAAATTTTCATTTTGAACAATTATCAACAGAATTTCGAAATTTATTTATTTTGTTTTAATTCCAAAATATAATTTTATCTTATTTTTAAAAAATAAAATTATTTGAAAGATAATTTTTTTAATTAAATTGGTAAAAAAATTTGTACGTGATAATTCAAGGAAAAAAAGTTAAAAAAATGAGGTTATTTTCGTACTTCTTTCTTTTTCTTTCTTCTTCTTCTATTCAATGACAATTGAATGCTCCCTGCCGAAAACATTGAAAGTATAAATATCGTTGTTAAATAATTTTGACGGATTTTTCATATAAACAAGAAAAGAAAAGGACACATATAAATACAAATATAAATTAATTAAGAAAAAAAAATAAAATACAAAATCAAAACTATCTGCAATGCTATTATATATAAGAAAGTACTTAAAAAAAAAAAGAAATCTATCGATCTAATAAATAGTTAACAATCTCCAAGTATTATATTTCTATATAATCAGATCGAAATATATTATAATTTTAATTTACAATCAATAAATCTTTGAAAATGTGAAGTTGCATGTGATGTTAAGTTCATTATTTGTATTAAAATAATTATAGAGAAATGCACTCAAATCCGCCTGCATATCCCATAAAAAAATAAAAATAAACAAACAAGAATACACGGCTTCTCCTAGCAAATTACAGAGACTATGCAGCTTCTGGTGGGTTACATAGGGTCATCCGTCCTGTAATAATTTTTTTTTAATTTTATTTTATTTGTCCATTTATTTATTTGTTGTTGCTTAGTTAACCGGCTCATATCATATCTTTGCCATATCAAAACAAAAGATGCCAATTAGGTGGTTGCATATTATTGCATGGGTATTTTTTATTTACCACAAAAACTAAATTTAATTGGTTCAAGAGTTGATCTCAAATCGGCAAATTTACTTTAAGAAGCCAAAGAAAACACTCAGGATTTATTCACCAATCTGTGGTGTGTGTTTGTGATAGGAATTAGGTGTAGACCACACAGTATTTCTTTTTTATAAATTTTTCATTGATTATCTGTTTTAGATTGCTGCTTTTGATGAATTTTATAATTTATCTTTTTTATAAAATTGTGTATTTTATTTGAGGAAAGTATTAAGAATTAAATGTGATTAAGATGTCAATTAATTAATTAATTAATTAATTTAGAGGTTCTTGTCATGCAATTGCTTTATTCTCTAGAAACCACATCCCATGGTTTCATTTGTAAGTTTGAAAATCTGGGAGTTGTGTTGGACACCAATTTCAAAGAAAAGATGGAGATTCATTATCTAATGTTACGGATCATGAAGATGGACCACCTGCTCTTAAAAAATGATCTAAATTCCCATGCAATAGCACCTTCCATTAAAAAAAAAAAAGGTCTGATATTGATATCTCAATAAATATTCTAGAAAATTCTTAAATTTTAAAAATCATTTTCATTTATTTAAACCATCTTCAATCTTTCTAAAACCCTTTTAACTGGTGTAAAAAACGTTGTGGAAAGTACACAATAGAAATCAATTAACACTTGATAACATGTTAATTAAACTACAAATGCATATATAATTTATATGTGTGAAATTAAATTTTAATCTTTGAATGTACATAAATTTAATGGTAAATAAAAAGTGTAAAAAAATAATAATGTAATATTGATCATTTTCAATTATATATTTTCTTCTCCTACTAATGCAACCGTTAGTTCTTTTTGATTGAGAATCATAACCAAATTTAATAAATGTCCGTAGGGTGTAGAGCCAACTGGAAATTTTGTAGCAATTTTCAATGAATGAGTAATGGAAATGGACCATCCCCTTTGCCCTTCCCGGGCATAATTTAACAAAAATGAAGCAATCAGGATGCATGGAACCCACAATAATGTGGATAGATGGGGACTAAGTCTAAATGGCCCTTGCGCCTCAAATTATCCACAAATCAAAAGCAACGAATAACTCATATCTGATAAAAATATGATTTTATAGTAATTGAGTTGATCCAATATTGCTGGACATAATTTTGACATAGGCTAAGGTTAAATCAAGAAAAGCCCAGAGATCTTATACTCAAGGTCATAAGGCCCATTGAAGACAGCCAGATCCCTAGTTTCTACATTTTTTTTATCAAAGAATATACACTAATTATAATTAGCAGTTCCATTACTTGTCAATTTAAAGTTTTTTCATTGTCAAAATTCAATATTATTTCCAATTTTGTTGTTTTAATACTTGTTAGTTATATTGAGTAGGGTTGGATGTAGGATTAATTTTTAAAAAAGTAATTATTTGCTACAAATGGAAAAAAAAAAATTTAAGTAGCCAGAACTAGTATGCTATTATTATTATTATTATTATTATTATTATTATTATCCCTTAACAATAACATATGAATATTTAATTTTTTTTATATTTTATCAATTAGTCAGAATTTTTTTTAAAATTTTTATCAAGGAGATCTTTAAATTGTGAAATAAGTAAAATCTGTTTGATATAAATATACAATAATTAATATCAAATTACATGCTCTCAGATTTTAACTGTGAAAAATTAATAAGAAAAAAAATTTGGCAATTTTTCATTAGTAATCAAAACTACTTTTTTTGCATCAATAGGTCAATCATGTTTTTATTTAAAAAAGAACCCAATTGTTTTTATTAGATTACAAGTCTTAATCACTAAAAGATATATAATAATGTCTTATCTATCAGCATTAACCATTAAGATTTAGGCATGACAGTTCACTTGCAAAAAATAATTATCTTTTTAAATCGATATTATCATTATAAATAAAATGGATCCTGTATAAGTTATCTTTATCATATAAATCCAATTTCATTCAAGCCATAAACTATATCGCAAGTAAATGTGGAAGGTGAAACTAATAAGAAAATTGTTCTTATCTTAATTTTCCATTCGTTTCATGGAAATTTAGGATAATTTGTACGTATTAATTTTGTTAGTATTAAATTTCAACCACATGAAAGTTAAGTTTTTCATCGAAGGAGGTGCAAATGCATTAAGGTTTAAGAGTCTCTGCCGCATTTTTTCCTTTCATTTTGAAAAAAGGGCAAAGAATAGTATGGCTTGACTTTTCATTTGAGATTTTAAAACATTTTAACAAGAACCAAACAAGAAATTAAAGCAAACAAATATAATCAAGATTGCTTTAGATTCGAGCGACAGAAAAGTAGATAGGTATCATGTATGTCCCTTGGTCTGTAAGAAAATAACAAGAATGTAAATTATATTTATGAACGCAGGATGATATATACCATTTTTTCATTCATAAAAAATTGCTGGCTTACCAACTATACCATTATTATGTTGCGCTTATCTTTTAAAAACTACATCCGTGATCGTGCTATATCAATTCCAAAGTATATATATATATATATATATATTCACACGATGGTAATTCATCATACATATATATAGTGTTGGGATATAGTATAAGTAAAATAAAATTACAAAAATGTAGAAGCACAAATAACATGAATTTAAAGTATTATGGCATTTTCCGATGTAAAACAGTGACAAAAAGCATATACTACACAAAACCCTTTGTGACGGAAAATTCTCTAACATGAAAACATATATAAAACAGATATATGAAGAATATCAGGAAGACAATTCAGTGGTATTAGAAAACCTTAGGCGTTTATGTATATATAAAAGTTAAGGGAATTATATATATATATAACTTGGATGACTCAGTGTCCAACACCAGGGCTGGGAACATCACCTTGTCTTCTGTAGAAATCAACACCATCCTGCGGCGGAGCTTGATATCCAAAATCATAATCTTGTTCCATGTTGAGAAGTTTTCGTGTTCCTGCAGCACTAACTTTCAAGTGGCAGGCAGCACGGGAAGCAAAACGGTTGCCAAATCTCATACCAACTTCGCATTGGAGCATTAGAGACAGAAGAAACAATGAAACCAGCACAACATAATTGCCCTTGAGGTTTCTTCGAGCCATTATTTGGAGGAGGAGGAAGAAGAAGAACGCAAAGTTTTTTATCTTTTATTTTTTGTACGAGATAAAGAAATACTCATAGGAACTATTTATAGCTGAGGCGCGGTAATATTTGGGAAAACAGTATCATTAACTTTTATAAATGGAGGGCCATACAATAGTGAATTGACAAAGAACTATATGATGATAACATGAACTTTAATCTGCTTTTTAAAAAATAAAAAATAAAAATCTTTGGTAATGAGCAATGAATATATTATTTGTATTTCAATATGAATAAAATCTTTTTCATGACTTTATTTAATAAACTTTTCTTTGACCTCTCAACATCAATAACAAAAAAAAAAAAAATCCTCCATTGATGAAGGTGATAAGTAACCAAGGTGCTTATATAAAAGAATTGCAATAATTAATTATTTATATATTTCTCTGACTTTAATTAAATGCTGCATCGAGAAGAAGGTCTGCAGTTCATTGAAACTAAGTTAAGCCTCTTCCGACAAAAGATATGAATTTCATGGCACATGGGATCAAACTGCCTGCTGCTGGCGTCAAAATTTAAAACCAAAATTCATGATAAATTATATATATCTTTAGGTTTTCTTAATGTTTAATTTGCTTTGATTATCTTTAGTTCATAATAAATAAATTAATTGAATACTCATGCAAAATGGACCCTCTGCAATTTGGTTGCTGATATAATCATGACTCGTGACTGTTTTATAGAGAGAGAGAAATTTTCAATTACAATTATCGACTTATAACTTTAGAATTGTTAAACAAAATTATTTAAATTGATAATGCCAATGTTGAAATTATGATATGTCGTTTACAAAAATTCTGATGAATAAACTAAACTCGTAACCAGATTTAAACCATTTTTTTTCTTGATTTTTTTGTACTATTCTTAAAAAGTTCAATAACTAAACCAAATACAACACACTTAATTTATATATGTGTATATTAAAATGAAAGTATATGCCTAATTTTATTTACAATTGGAGTTCACTTTTTCTTTGTTTTGTTTCTTTGGCTTCAAATTAACTTTGATATTTATGCTGAATAGTTATTGGATTGAAAATTTGAATATCCTTCACCTAAAAATTCTTGATGAGATGTATACAAAACGACAGCTAGACAATATAATGAACAAGGATGATTTATTTTTGTATTGTGTGTCTAAAGAGAGCAACATAGCAATCCATAACCAATAAGAAAAAAGAAAATTAAAAGCACTATGAAAAAGAAAACCCTAGTGTCTTTCCAGTCAAGAAATCGATTGGAAATGTCTTCCCCTAATAGGGATAAGATTGGAGAAACAAAAGCCGAAATAAATGAACAAAAAATGACGAATTGAGTCATTTGTGTTGTGCACTCTCTTTCCTTATATAATTAATATTAGTTTATTTCTTCATCTAAAAGCAGCATTTTTTATGTTATCAGCACAATATTAGAGCTCCTAATTCATCCCATGCAAAAGCACTTTCGGTTGCGAATCAAAAACAGTTACTAGCAGAAAAAAGAAAGAGTTAATTAGTTGGTAAATCATTTGATTAACTTGGTGGATAATTGACCTTCTCTCCCACTTACTAAATTTATATGTTGTCATGTTAACATCAGAAGAATAAAGATTTGAAATACGCTCCGTTGTCTCTTAGATGAATAGTAATTTCTCGTCAATCCTGTTGATTCTGCATGTTACGAGGGATTTTTACAGCAAAATGTTTGAATTTGAGAGATCAAAATTGAATTGCTTTTGAAATCCCATCAATTGAATTTCTTTGTTGAATCACATTAATTATTAGTCAGTAAAATGCATGGAACATGATAATTTCCATTGCGACTGCGAGCAAATTTGTTACAAACCAGAGGACCCACCACTCGAAATTAAAGTAGGTTTCTGCATACAAATTACAACGTACATTGTTCACACTCGCAAAATATGTACAATAAATCAGCGAGAAAATATCTCATATTGAGTAGGTGAGTGTTTTCTACATGGTGAAAACCACTAAGTAAGGTCCAATATCCGAATATACTTTTATACAACCTCAAGTCTACCACAGTCAAATTCACAACCATCAAATAAGTTACACCAGCCATTTAAGATCAAAGAAAGGATAAATATAGACCTGAAGTTAAACATTGTTCTCGAAGTTGGACTAGTTACTGTAAACGAGCTTGGAGAAGTTGAAGTTTGACGAGTTACTGCAAACGAGCTTGGAGAAGACTGTAGATGAGTTTGTAGAAAATTGTTCACGAGCACGGAGAATATTATTCCTAAATAGGTAAATATATTGTTTACAAGTTTATAAATATGACAGCAAAACGAATGCTCATTAGCCCATAATATATGTTGACAGAGCATTGTTGATGGGCCTAAACATAAATCCAAAAAATATTGTTCTCGGGCTCAGACTCTATTATTCACCCAAGTCCCAGTTCTATTTCTTTTCCTGCAGCTAAAGTATAGGGTCAAAAAGGGCAATCGAAATTTTTCCAACGAGCTTACTTTGTTGCATAAATTAGCTAATATAATATAATTTTTTTTAACTCCTAAAGCTTTCTCTCTCTAAAAAAAATAGAGCAAAAAATTTTACGTAGAAGAGAGAAGACATAAATTGAAAGTGTGGAATGGTAAAAATGGGACTGTAGATATGAAGACATTTATCTAGAGAAAAGTATGCTTTTATAGAGACATGCTATGCTTGAATCTTATTAGTCTAATTTATTATAATTTTTTTTAAAAAAATATTTTATTATTATTTATTAGAGTGAACATAATATTTAATGACCGATTTATTTTATCTCATCCTTTAAAATATGTCGTATATTATACAATATTATGCGGTGGAGACATCTTTATCATGAGAAAAATATGCTTATATTTTAAAGATATACTTGAATCTTATTGATGCAAGTTATTTTAAATTTTTTTTTATAAGAAATATTTTAGTATTATACATTAGAGTAAATATGTGATATTTAAGAACCTATTTATTTTATATTATCCTTTGAAATATGTCATGTGTTATATAATAATAAGATGTAAAAAGATTACGTTATCCATTTTAGGACATTTGTTATAATTTTATAACACTTTAATTATTTTTTTCAATGTAATTTTTTTTGTAGTCCTTTATTTACTTTTGAATAAAAAAAAAAAGAGACCAATAAAAAATTTTATTTTATGATTGATTTGTCTATTTGCATATACCTTTATTATGTCCTAATTTTAAATTAAAGCACAAAGAATAACATGTTGATCTTAGTGTCATAATTTCTTATTTTGATATTAATAAAATGATTAAGACAATTCAAGATAAGAAGATAAGAAGACACAAGACAAGCATAGTATTGAAGATGTTATAATAATTTTAATACATGCTTGTGTGTATGTATAGGTGGTATCTAACAATGTTAAAAGCTCAAAATAATTTTTTTCAAAAGCTAAAATTTGGTTAATATCTTTTTTATCAAATGTTTCAAAGTAAACATGTTTTTCTATAACTAAAACAAATGACCTTGAAATAATCAAAACCAATATCAAGTTAAGCGCTTAAAAACGGTGCGTTTGCAAATTTCTGTGGACTAAAGAGTGAGATTCGATTAATTGAATTTGTGCCAATGTATGACATAGGAAGGTTGCAAATTTTGATCAACCTACGAGAGTACTTTGATCAACCAAACCTATGCCAATATATGATACAAACCTCATGCGAACTTCGGTCAATGGAAGAGGGTACTTTGATCAACTGAAAAGTGTTAATTCTTAACACATATTTCATGCAAACTTCAGTTGATTTAAGCAAGGCTTCCAGTCTTGCTTCGATCAATTGAACTTGGGTTTCAACGGCTATATTTTGTTTATAAAGACTAGTTTTTAAAATTTTTTTATATATAGTACACTGTTTTCATTTTTAAGGTTTTGGAACACTTGCGCATGAATAGTGAACAGATAAAATGATCTTTTAGGCATTATTTGAGCATTATCTGAGCTTTCGCTTGTGAAATATACAAAACCATAAACCCTTTAAGCTTTATTTTATACCTCCTTGTGAGAATTTCATAATTGGATTATAAACTTTTAGTGTACATTTTCTTTCTTCTTTGTTTTAAGAGTGAAAGAAAAGATTTCTTTCACTTAAGACAATTGTAAATACTCTTAAAAGTGAACTGTAAGGTTAAAAGGTAAGCCATTGTAAAATCTCCAACTTATAATTAGAGAGTCTTTGGTTGAAAGGTTAGTTTAGTGGAAAGCTTCAAGTTATTCTTGAAGGAGTGGATGTAAGCAAGTTTATCGAATCATTATATATCGGTGTGTTTATTTTCTTAGTCTTTTACTCCTTAATTTGTGATTATTTGCCTTGGTTTGATTGTGGAAGTATTTAGAATATTAGAAACCTCATAATATGTACTAAAGAATTTTAGAAACATAATTCGTCACCCTCTTAAGTTACTAATAGGATATATATAACACCTTACCTGAAGAACTTTTCATCCATCTTAAATTAATTCATCTTGGATAATTTGTCTAGGATAAACACCGTCAAATTTATATTAGTAGATACACTAAATGTCTTTAATAAATATTATAAAATAATATTAATACGACTAATAATAAGAGTCATATTATTAGAATATTAATATGAATTAATAGTTAAAGAACTATTTTTTGAATGTGATCAAATAACGATAAATCACATAGTATTATATGTCATCAATAATTTATCATATAATTGTAATAGTATGCAAAGTGATCCTTTGATTTGAGATATTATAGTTGAATTTAATGTGAATACGTATGATTTATATGACATATAA
Source organism: Trichilia minutiflora (assembly GCA_035590515.1). Lineage (NCBI taxonomy): Eukaryota > Viridiplantae > Streptophyta > Magnoliopsida > Sapindales > Meliaceae > Trichilia > Trichilia minutiflora. Next base: position 9,229 of record JAVXUL010023145.1, read on the forward strand.
GTATAAGATTAACCATATCTTGCATGTTAAAATCGGTTTGATTATATATTATTTACATGTGAAAATACATGATGGTTAAGATGGGATTCGTTAGTTTGAGATATATGATTGTAGTACCCATTGCCTCTATTTGGATTCGAGTTCCTAAACAACTATTGATAAATATTTAAAAAATAAATCTCTAACCAGGGTTGTGAGGCTTGTGTTTAAACTCCGAGGGTATACTTATAATTTTTTTCATTCACTGTTCACACATTTGCATCCATCATGCATATCGATGGTATGTCAGCATGGTTTGGGATTTTATTGGCTAAAAAGAGCTTGAGAGTGTAAACTCAGCGACCTTGTTAGTATTTTTCAATTTTGAGAGGACTCAAGTGAGAATTATCATTTTTGGCCAGTTCGGTTGACTGAACAGCTTGGTTTGTTCGATCGGTATTTGGACAACTCCCTGAAAAAATTGGATATTTTATTCGTTCGAACGAATAAGGGATTCGTTCAATCAAATTGGACTTCGTTCAATCGAAGGAGTTATTCGTTCAGTCAGAATATTGGTTTGTTTAAACAAACAGGGATTCGTTCGATCGACAAATTTAAAATCCTTTGACTTTTAGGGACATTGAAGGACTCGTTCGAATGAACCTTGGTTCGTTTGATCGAAGTGATTAATTCATTCGAACGAAATTCGATTCGTTCGATCGAATCGATGTGAAATGATGATTTTGTCTTCTTCTAGAAGCTTCTCTTTAAGAAAACTTAAATATAAAATGATAATTTCACCCTCAATTGTATAAAAAGGAGGGATGAGCCTCTCACCCCACGTTTACCTCTCTTTTTCTTCCTCTCCCTCTCATGTTCACGTTATCTCCCTCTCTCTCTCTAAGTTCACCATATTTTACTCAAATTTCGATTTCTTTTCGTTTGTCGATTACATTCCTCGCTTCTAACTCACCAAGAGCTTCAATTTGACGATAAAAACGCAGAAATTAAAAAGGGTATCTAGGATTTCAGGAGCAAATTTTGGGGGTTTTCGACTTTCACTCGAAACCAAGGAAAATCGATAATACGACGACGTTCGGAACATCATTTCTAACTAGTCTGCATATTTTATTTCATATTTTAGTCAATTTTCGTAATATGGGTTTTACTGTACATTCGTGTAGATTTCGATAGATTTATCACTCACATTTGAGTTTTTACGCGTCATTTAGATTGTAATAAAATCAGGTGAGTCGTAAGATGCTAGAAATATAAATTTAGAGAAAATGGGTGAGTGTGAACAGTAACTAAAGTTATTGTTTCGATGAATGTGTGGGGTCTATATGTCTAAACTTCGAAACCAAGTTGAAATACGCTAGTGTGGCTATAATGTGGATTCATGTCGATAATGTATGGGTAATTAGACGAATAACAAGGGTTTTAATCGATTTCGCTTATTGTCCGATTTAGAAAAATCCAGGTTAGCATGTATTGCACGCATTCGAGTCTCATCCGTATTTTGGAATGTATATTGATCTATATATATATATATATATATATATATTTGGATACTTGTGATTAGGCGATGGAGCGCGAGCGAGGTATCTGCATGACACGCTAAGAAACGAGAAGAATTAGAGAGTGTATACCTTTCCTAAGCAGTGAATGGACACTCTTATATTTTCAATATTTTAAAATGACTTTTGATGTTCATATATGCATATATGTTTAAATAAACATTAAACCTGTTTGTTTATTTTATGGTCGAAGAGGCAAATGATTTTATTTAGTTTGTTGACATATATGTGTTGTATATAATTGATGGTCATTGAGCCAGTTTTTAATATGTTATACTTTGATATTGATTTACATTGATGATATGGTCAATGGGCCAGATTGCTATATTTATTATGATGACGGCCATGAGGACATGGATATGTTGAGATGATAACGATGAGGATCGAATTGATTTGTGTAGTTGATGATATTGGTCATAAGGGCCTGTTTGTTTACAGTAGTTATTGATGTAGCCTAAGGACGGCTTAAGGAGATAGAGATTACTTAGATGAATATGGAGACTTCGCAAGTGGGAGAGTTGTATGGTGTTCATTATTATTATTATGAGTGGATAATTTGATCACCTGTGAATTTTAGTCAGATTAGTACGATATCATCACATGATTAAACTGATATGAATATCAATGATAGGTTTATTTTGATGTAAATAATGATTGATGCATGAGATGCATATATGATTGTTTTGTAAATGTTTTTGCATATGTATGAACTTAGAAATCCTATAATATTTGCTTTGTAATTACTATCTTTTATAGAAGTTTTGAAAGTGGGTAATTACTTTCAATTTTCTAAAAAATCGCCTTAAATGATTATTAAAAAATAAATTAATGAATAATTATTATGAGATTTTTACGTTACTTTAGATATTATCTGTTGGGGGATTTTACCGCGGCCCAGACCCACCTACAGTCCAGTTGTCCAAGGCCCAGCAAGCATTTGGATCCAGCATGCTTTATCACACGGCACCGTTTTGAGGAGACAGCCGGGACAACAGC
>JAVXUL010023156.1:0-11779 GCA_035590515.1 Trichilia minutiflora
TTTATTTTTATATTATATTTAATAATAATTAATATTTTTTTTATATATTTTTAATTTTATATTGGTCCGCGGGCCGGTCCGTTTAGACCCGTTGGCCCGTGGACCGGGTTAGGGTTAGTATTTTACTAACCCGTATAATAAACGGGCCAACCCGGCCCGGTCTGTTTAAGTTTAACCCGCAGCGAACCGGATCGGGCCGGGCCGGGCCGGGTTGGCCCGTTTGACAGCCCTACCGGCGGGTACACAATATATGTATACATTTGCGTATGCACTATCTTAGAACCCCTAACGGACTATGCATTTTTCTAAAAATTTGCTTTATCTTCTGCTTACGGGTTCTATTTGAGTGCAACACTCCGTATGCATGCTCTTGCCGCATGCAACTGCTAGCCCACCAAATCACCAAACAAAAATAAAAAATAGAGAGCTTATTGCATAAATCAATCGAACGAATCCAAATCAATGGCTTGCGTGTACATACCCGTGAGAACTCAGAGGAGGAGATGAGAGTGACGCTGTATCAGCTTCCTACGGACGCCTCGGATATTCTTGACATTCTCAAGGCAGAGCAAGCACCTCTCGATCTATGGCTTATTATTGCGGTATCTTTCACCCTCAATTTCAATTTTCTATTTCTTTTTTTTTTTTCCGTTCTTTTGAACGTTAACAACTTAATGTGTGGAATGTGGTCATGTTGGTTTGAACTCCTGCAATTTTGTTGCTCATAAATTTTAGGTCTGCAACCGCTGGATTTTGGGATTTAATGGACGCACAATTTTGCTGCAACTCAAGCAGAGCTGGTGTGAATTAGGTTTTTTATTATTTTGTCGGGCTAAACAATTTTTTTATGAGTATTCTGGATGTAAGTGATAAAATTACATTAATTTGGGAACATTTCATCTTACTTTTGTCACTGTGATACAGCGAGAGTACTTCAAACAAGGGAAAATTGAACAATTTCGTCAAATTTTGGAAGAAGGGTCTAGTTTAGGTATTTCTTTCTTTCTATCATACCGTCTCCATGTTGCTTAATAATTTGCTAACGTTTGCATATTTGGTTTTGATAAAGAAGTATAAGTGGATTTGTGGAACTAAATTGGTTGGTATTGAGATTGTCATTTTTTTGTTTACTAAAAATTATTATTCTTAGTGGGGAGCTAAAATTGGTTGTGACTGTCATGTTAGTTTTCTACATATTGAAAATTATTATTCTGATATGGTAATGTTGTACGATTTCTTGGAGAGATTGATGAGTACTATGCCAATGTTAGATATGAGAGAATTGCTATATTAAATGCTTTAGTTGCATTTTACACTTACCTTGGGAAAATTGAAACGAAACAAAGAGAAAAGGAGGAACATTTTATTCTTGCTGCATAATACTACAACAGAGCATCAAGAATTGACATGCATGAACCTTATACTTGGGTTGGGAAAGGTGGAAACTCTTGGACTTGTTTATAATATCATATATATGTAAGAAATATTCAATTGGATGGATCAATCTATTATGTTTGTTGATTATTCTTAAGAAATTTCTTAAGATTATCTTAATTGTTTGTCCTCTTTGCTTCCTTTGTGGAAATCCTAGAAACTCACTTTGTTGCATTTAAGTATGATGAACGACAAATTTTCTATGCAGGTGTTAATAACTGTTGTTAGGTTAGACATGCCATTTTAGTTGGACACCATACTGTGCATTCTTTTTGGTTTATCATTCAAAATCCTTGCTTTACTGGATAGGTATATTCATATTAAAATTACATTTTATTCAAAGGGTTCTTCCTCATACATTCCCTGTGCTTTCCTCATTATATCTGTCTTTGCCCTTTGTATAGTTTAACTTTTCTACTGAGTGAAGCTTGAAAACTTCATACATGTTTCTTGTACAGGTCCACTTTTGCCGGCTAAGGATGAAGTAGAACAGGCGTCAAGTGCTTTTAAGATTGTATTAGAGGCAGATCATGATAATGTTCCTGCTCTTTTGGGTCAGGTGTACTGAAATGCAATTCTTGATGAAGTAATTATTAGCATAATAGTTTGCTTATTTTGAAAAGCTTTCTTTGCTCTTAGTCCTAAATTTTGTTATGGCATTGTCTCTCATTGACCAAGAGTTGATCACTTGAAAAAATTTGCTTTTGTGAATGATGAGTTTATTTCTCTGGGTACGTTTTCTTTCAATGCTTTAAACTTTTTAGGTGATACAATGATATCGACTTTGCTTAATTCAGCCGTCCATTCATCTTTTTGGGTCCTCAGGGCTGTGCTATGAATAGAGTATTTTATTTTATTTCTAAATCCTCTTGGGGAATTATTTACCATCATTTTTTTTTTCTCTAGAGCTTATGATTTAGACTGTTTGGCATTTGTAATGGTTGTGGCATCTTCTATGGTCAAAAGCATGTGGTAAGGACTAGAATGAGAGATGGGGATGGGTAACAAGGGAGAAAGATTAGACATGCAGAAATAAAATTGCAGGATTAGGGAAGCCTTTTTCTGAATATTTTTTATAAGTTGACAACAGTACACTGGGAGAGATCAGCACTCATAATATTTCAGATATAATCTGCTCTTTAAAAAAAAAATTATATTTGCTCTTTGTTGTAAATAATTGAGCCTTGATGTATGCAGGCATGTGTTGAATTTAATCGCGGATGTTATTCTGATTCGTTGGGGTTGTATAAGGTTTGTAATTTTCAACTTAATGTGTACTATTTAAACTAATGCATATTGTCTCAATTGTCAACATTTAAAATCTATATAGGGTTTAATTGTTGTAACTCCTCGTCTTTTTGAAGACATATTTTCTGTTTCTTATAAAAAATAAATCCTAAATATTGATGAGCAGTCCTTTGCTGGATATAATATATGTACTATTTAGGGTACATTTTGCAGTTGACACAAATTTTGACAATTCTGTTATTCCATAATGTATGACCTCTGTTAAGAGGGCCCTGCAAGTTTATCCTAATTGTCCGGGAGCAGTAAGATTGGAATAGGTCTCTGTCACTATAAATTTGGTCAAATTGAGAAAGCCCGTCAGGTGATTCAGCAGGCTTTGCAGATAGTGATGTTAACTAGTTGTCTATGTGTTGAAATTTTGTTTATTGATGCTTCTGCTTCAAGTTCATCACTGATGCTTTGTCTATAGGTTTCTCAATTTTATATTTGCAGTTAGATCCAGAAAATGTTGCTCTTGTTGCTCTTGCAATTACAGGTATGCATGCAAATGAAGGTGAATATTTTCGGATTATAGTTTTTATAAAGATGAATTCAGGATTCAGTTTAGTTGTTATCCGTTAATCAATACTAATTATTTCTTTTGAGCTCTCTAATTCTGATTCAAATTTAGTTGTCTAATTCTGATTCTTTATCTTGTCTACACAGCTGCTGGAATAAGGGAAGGAATGGAGAAAATGCAAAGAGCCTTTGAGATATACACCTACTGTGCAATGGCTCTGAATTATCTAGCAAATCACTTTTTCTTCACTGGTCAACATCTCTTAGTGGTGCAACTGACTGAAACAGCACTTGCTGTAACCAATCATGGACCAACTCAGTCTTATTCTTATTACAATTTAGCATGATCTTATCATAGCAAGGTCTGAAACATCATCATTTATTATGATTTCCTAGGTGTGTGTTTTTTGTTATGCAATTTAATGAAAAAATAGCAGAATCAAATTGAAAATACAAAGACACCAGAGATTTACGTGAGTCGGCAATTTGCTTACATCCACGGGCTTGCGACTATTTCTTTTATTTATCTTGTAAATAAGATTATAAATACAATGTATTTATATTAAAACCCTACTTACAAAAAATTTTTGAAATTGCCCCTTTCCCATACCATGGGGGGCCCTCAATTATCCCATATAAAGTATTACCCTGCAAGGCGTGGCCAACAGTGAACTATGCTACGCTCCATCCACTATCATTGATCTCGCCTACTTACCATAATAATGCCTACAAATTCGAATCCTTTATGAAATATGAGTTAATTTCCAACATTTTTTTAGCATTTTATGGTGGGAATCCCATTTTTTGAAATAAAAAAATAACTCATAAAGGAAATGTAGAAGTAGATGCAAAATAAATATACCATTGATGTGGCTCCTGTGTAATCAAGACTCTCATTTTCATCATCCATATCACAGGACCATTAATATATCTTTGGATAATTTCTTTTGGTAATCTTTCATAAATGATTTTGCTTTGTGCTTGTCTAGTGAACTGAGCTGTCTTAGCTCTTTGGCTCTAATGGCATTGATGTCACTTTTCCTCGACTATAGGGTGATTATGAGAAAGCTGGGCTTTACATGGCTTCAGTCAAAGAAATCAATAAGCCCCATGAATTTTTATTTCCTTATTATGGTCAGTGACCGTCTCCATTCCTATGTGGTTTTGAATTTTTTCGTCACTATTTTGATATACATTGGCATCAATGGTAAGGTATCTATATTATCTACAGCCAAAGCTCTCCTTAATTAGGAGTAGTCAGGTAAAGTTAATAGAAAACTGTCAATGAGCAACTATTTAGTAAAAAGAAGAAAAATATCCTAAAACTACCCCTTATAATAATTACCAGCTTAGTTCTGTGGTTAAGATGACTAACCATGAAATGCCTATGAAATGATTTTAAAAACAAGATGTGACATAAGTTGTGATATAAGATTTTACTTGTTCTTCCTTATTGCTCTTCTTTTGTTTTTCTTTTGTTCTCTATTCAGGTGTTGTATCATTACTAGAGTTTATTTGGTGGTGATGAAATTTAATGATTTTGGCTATCATAATTTCTTTCTAAGTGAGGCTTGCTAATTAGCCCATGATTTGTTCATGTAAGCATGCTAGCATGGATTGGATTCATAGATAATGATGAGTTGATTTTAAATTTTCCTAAAACCGTTTTTGAATTTTGTAACTGCTTTAATATATATTATTTTTTTATATGAAAGGAGAAAGTTTATCAAACTTTTGAGTAATGTGCATAGTGTCAGTATGTCATTATTTGACATTGTTTAGTTAATAATGCTAATTAATGTTCACTGCATTGTCATTTTGTAGGCTTTATTATTTGTTCTTTTGCGCTTGGTTCTCCTTCTAATATATACTTGGTTGATTGGCACAGGTTTGGGACAAGTACAGCTGAATCTGGAGGATTTCAGAAGTGCACTCACCAACTTTGAAAATTTTTTGAAGATTTACCCTGACAATTGCGAGACACTGAAAGTGCTTTATGACAAAAGAGTGCTGCCACTTGGGTATCATTTGTTATTATGTTTTAATGTTTGAATTTGTTCTTTGTGATTTAATTGACTTGATTTTTCGTTTGTCCAATAGGCTTTCAGGCACATCTATGTTCAGCTTGGGCAAATTGAGAAAGCCCAGGAATTTATGAGGAAGGCTGCAAAAATTGATCTATGTGATGCTCAGGTAGTTTATAATACTGTTTGGTTTCCCTAGAAGGTAGCAATATTCATATATTTTGATTATGACCGTGATTCATATTCTTGTATTGAAGCTTCTTAAGACGTGTCTTAAACAAAGGATTTGACTAGTGCTGCTCAACTAACGTGGAGTTCATCCTACATTTATATTCTTGTTTTGTCTGCTTGCTAAGATGGCTTGTTTCTGACTAATTCGTAACAAAGGAGATGATTTTGAAGATATTTCCGATTGATAATATTTGCAGCAAAACAGGATTGTGTTAATGCATAATGATGACCAAGCCCTAATTCTTTTAGGAATGAATTGTTCTCATTCTTCATATTATATCTGTAAAACTTGTTCATGAATTTGCTTTCACTGTTCGATGAACCTTGGTGAGAGCTGGAATAATCAATGTCCTGCTTGGTTGAAGCTCGAGTCATAAAAGGTTGGGATTTATCAATCTCAATTTAAACCTTAGGAGACCATTGCATTACAGAGAAGCATTCTTAATTTGAAGGCTAGGAATTTAACTTGTTAGAAGCTACATCTACGTGCAATCATGATCTCACTATATATATATATATATATAATATATTTTTTTTATTTACTGAGACTTGACTGGAATTTGTTGCTTTGATTTAGCCAGGACGTTGTAAAATTATTTACTTATGTTGGCGTAACCATGTCATTATGTCCAAAGAACCCATGGATGGCTAAATTACATATCACCCAAGCAGCTTACTCGCAAGTATTATTTGATTAAAATATATTCAGTAAGCTGTATGCTGTATTTGTTGCTTCTTCACACTCCTCCCCGAAAGAATTGAATGAACTATGATGCAGCTGTTGATTGATTTAGGAGAATTGTTAATTTCTTCTGACACTGGTGCTGCTCTTGATGCCTTTAAAACTGTAAGCCTTGCTATTCTATACTCAATTCTGGGTGGGTTTGCAATTTAATATATACTAAAGCCTGTGTCCTAAATTTTAGTATCTATGATGTTTTTGGATAACTTGGCATATTTTTACAGACACGTACTCTAATGAAAAAAGGCCGGTCAAGAAGTACCAATAGAAGTACTCAACAATGTAGGGGTTTTACATTTTAGAAAGGAAGAGTTTGAGGTTTGTGTAGTTTTCTCTGTACTTATATGATGTTGGTGCAAAGCTACGTAGAAGATTTGTTTAGGTTGCTGTGATCATTTCTTTTGTGTATGTTTATTTAGCTGTGAAATTTCGTTTATTATAAATTACAGCAGATAGCTTCGATGTTTTTATTGTTCAGTTGACTCAAAAAAGTTTCGAGGATGCTCTAGGTGATGGCATATGGCTTACATTGCTTGACAATGGAGCAAACACAAATGCTATTGATGCTAGTGCATCTATCCATCAATACAAGGACATGCAATTTTTTCATCGACTTGAGAAGACAATCATCTTATTGAACTACCATGGAATAAGGTCACTGTGTTATTTTACCTGGCCAGATTACTTGAACAGTTTCATGACTCAGAAGCTGCTAGCATATTGTACCGACTGATATTGTTTAAGGTAGATATGCATGTGCTTGCAGACATCTGTTTTATGTTATATTCTATTTAAAAGTACTCTTAACGGAAGGAGAAAATAAGTTCACTTTTGTCTGTAGGTTGGTGCTGGTTAGTTTACCTTAACTTCTATGTCAAGGACACCATCAGCTTTGGGATCCCTCAGATGCAGGAATTATGATTTCTGGAGATTTGTTTATGCATGTTGTTCTACTTGGTAATGTCAACCTGAATTGCCCAGCTCATATGTTACAATCAGACTTTACAGTATTCAATCAGAAGACAGTCGGTCAACATAATAATTATGGAAGTAGATCTATATCTGGAACAATTTGTAAATGACGTGAAGCACTTTGATTTTTCACAGGCCTTCCATTTTACCTGCTTTTGAAGTACAAATTCATACATATAATAAATAGTTAAATACTGATCTTGAGAGGTTGGGAAAATGTCTCATCCAACATTTCCAGCTTCCCATATCTGAACAGTGGAAGGCAACAGTTTCATATTGCCTTAACTTTGTTCAGTATACTGAGCAAATGTAGCCAATCCTTAACCCCTGGTCTGTAATTCTTTATCTAGGACCTGTTATCTTTTGATTTGAGGTCATATACTTTTTCACCTTCACTTCCTAGTTTTCAACTACCTTCTTCTATGTGTATCTGTCTCAGTTGCACATGAAACGCCCCTCCTCAATAAATGATGCTGTGATAGGCCTATCTTGCACTTGGCCAACCTAGATTTTGGAGTTAAATTGCTTGAAATTAGTTTTGTTTTGTCATTGCATTTTTTTTTCTATCCAAGGATGACTAGTGTGAAAGCGTAATATTTTGTAATAAAATGTCATAATGTTGCTTGTATATTTTAAATGTCACTGGTGTCTCTGCCAAGAATTTTGTCTACCTTTTTGGCATTTTGGCGCAAGTATTTTGGTATACTGTGCTTGAATATGCATCAGAAGTGTGATATATTCATGATTTTCTCAAGTATTTTGTCATACAAGTGGTTCTTGTTTTATTTATTTATTTATATATTTATTTTTACAGTATCTGGACTATGTGGATGCTTATTTGAGGCTTGCTATCACCCACACAACATCCCAACTTATATTTCATATGTACACACGTATATGTATGTAAGGTGTCTGATAATGATATGCATTAATTACTCGTAGGTTAATGATGTTGAAGTTGAATGGAAAGTATCCAAATGCATTATCTATGCTCGGTGACTTGGAGCTTAAAAATGATGACTGGGTTAAGGCAAAAGAAACCTTCCGAGCTGGCAGTAATGCAACTGATGGGAAGGATTCTTATGCTACTCTTTCTCTGGTCTGTATTTTTCATCATGGAATTATTTTCACATCTCTTTACATCTCTTTGTATCATTTCATTTGGCTCTTAGTGCTCTGCCTGTCCCTCTTGAAGATGCTTTGCATAGTTTGTGCCATTTTGTTTTCCTTCTGCTTATACAATTCATTACCACTATGAAAAATATAATTATAATATCTATTACTATAATTATAATTACACTATACCGTAATATCCATCTCATATGTTTGGTTGGAATTGTTAAGGGGAATTGGAACTATTTTGCTACACTTCGCAATGAAAAAAGAGCCCCTAAGTTGGAAGCAACCCATCTGGAAAAGCAGCACAAGAGTATGATATACTTCTCTCTTTTTTTTTTGATTTGCAGTTTCTTTTATCAATTGTTTGCTTGTGCTTCTATAGCTTTTGCCTGGGGCTGTCATGTAGCACCAATTATTTCTGTAAATGTTCTGTTTTTATTTTGGCCATGTTATTGATCCAGTTGTAATTTCAAAGTAGTCGTTATCATTGTATGACTGAATTGTGGTCAGTATACTTTCTGTTGTTATAGGATATAGGGATTGTTGAAATGTTGAAATCCTAGTCGTCTTTTTGACTAGTTGTATAAAATTAATTATGAGTGTTGAAATCCTAGTGTGTCTTTTTGACTAATTGTATAGAATTGATTATGAGTGATTGTAGGACTAATTAGGAGTGATTGTAAGTTTGACTGCACTACATATATATATGTTTGTGTGTGTCTTGTAATTATTCATTCAAGAAATAAGAAAATAAGGCTATTCAAGCCTTCATGGTATTAGATCATACCTCTCTCCCCTGTCTATATTTTCTCCAGCAGCTGCAGTGAATTTCGGCAGCAGTTTAGTGTTCCGACAATCGTAAAATTTTTTTGGTGACCTCTAAAATGGTCAATCCGACCTTTCAACAACTTCAATTGCCGTTTTCCATCCCTCTGAAGACATTATCGGAGCTGTTCTACTTCTCCTCTATTGATTTCTCTAGTTTTTTCAAGAAATCAAAGGTTTCGCGTCATTTTTCCAATCTGCACAATTGCGACCTGTACTGATGTGCACCACCCTCCTATTCCGACTCAGACAATGCCGATAGTAACCGATAATTATTCTGAATTTGTTATTGTTCTCACGTGAATAGCAAAACAACTGTTCATAAACACTATTTCGTCAATGAATAGTATATTCTGATTTGATCATCAAATGGCAGACACCACCTCAAAATCTCAGAGTTCATCTTCCGAAATTTTAGAAAAAGAAAAAGAGGTGTTGAACACTATGGATACAGACAACTTCGATAATCCTACATTCTAGTTCACAGTGGAGAAACAACTTGATGGCAGTAAAATTATTTTGAATGGGCTGAAAAAGTGAGGTTAGTAAGGGTAAACTTGGTTATCTCACCGGAGAAAAAAGGGAACCGGATGTTGCGGTTTTATTTCAATAGTGGGAATCAGAAAATGCCATGATGATTTCATGGCTGGTCAACTCAATGAAGCCAACCATTGGTAAGGCTTTCTTGTACCTACCGATAGCAAAGGAAGTTTGGGATGCTATTCGTGAAACATATTCTGATGGTGAGAATGCCTCTCATATCTTTGAAATCAAAATTCAACTTTGGCAGTCGAAACAGTGAGAAAGAGATGTCACTGATTACTATATGGAGATGATAGTATTATGGCAGGAGCTAGACTAAATTTGTGATGATGAGTGGGTGTGTTCCAGTGATAGTTCTAGATATAGAAATAAAGTTGAAAATGAGCAAGTATACAAGTTTCTAGTTGGACTCAATCATGAGTTAGATGATGTGTGAGGTCGAATTCTAGGTTGTAATCCTCTAACATCAATATGTGAAAATCAATATGTGAAGTCATTGTAGTGGTACTAGGGGTGACAATTCATATTAACCAATCTTATTCGTATCGTGTGTATATACATACGAAAAATTTTTAGACCAACACGAATACGATTCGTTTATTATTCGTGTTAGAATTCAAAATTTGAATACGATTTGTTTATAAAGCGAATAACACGATACGACACAATTAAACACGATTATTAAACGTTTTATATTCGTATTATTATACGATTACCACATGATTAACGTTTACACACGATTAATTTATTTGGATATAATTCAACACGATTACCACATGATTAAATACATATCATTTCATCAGGAACTTTTTAACAAAGAATTGCAAGTGTGTAAAATTTTGTTACCCAAGTAAAAGTCATGTGCTTATTATCTTATCTCACAATTAAAATGGATACAAAGATATTATTTTCTCTCACAAAGATACTAAACTAGCCATAGGTACATCCTCATGTCACAGTAAACCTAAAAATACGCCAACTCATAATTTCGAAAGGAGTTACAAAAGTAAAATATAAAGGAACCATCCAGCTCATTTTTTACCGAATTTAGGCAGCAAAGTATCAGAAATCAGAAATACATAAATGATGGCTTTCAATTATTAATAACTTTCTCGGTTTCATGTTAATGGTACAATGAATTGGGTCTCTTTCAATTGTTATCGCATTATTTTTTTTTTTGAAAGGAATAGCATATTAATGAATATAAAGGCCGAACTTTACAAAACCTCCACACACCCACCACCCCCAACTAACTGTCACAAAAACAAAACTCTCAAACCCTACAAAACACCCCAACTAGCAAAACATAGAAGATAAAACACAAAACTGTAGAAAAAACACCCAAAAACCATAACAAAGCAGCTACGGGGACAAGGCAACTGCAACATGAAAACACCAAAACGAAAAAGCAGCAAAAAGAAACAACCAGCATAACAGGAGAGCATCATAGGAACACTGAAAAACGCTGAGAATAGAACAACGATCACAGAGAAGATTAAACAGCCATCAGCCACAGAACCCAGCCATCTAAAACCAGCACAGAGAGCAGCAAGATAGTATGACTGCAACAACTTTATCATATGATATATCTAGTATATTTGAAAAAAATTAGCATTCGTTTCATTTTTCATGCAAATAATAATCTTTGGCTCTATATATTAACAACATAATATGATGATTGATAGTTGTTTTCTTGTAAACCTCAAAAGATTTGATAGCAACTATTTTTTTAAACTGTTAACATTCATCGCACAAAGAAGAAAGCTAACAAATTTATACAAATTCTATCTCAAAGCTTCACAGGCATAGGTGAATTTATATTTCAAATTTGTTCATGTCACGTAATGTTAATAGAATTTGTATAAATTTTTATTAAAAAGTATATTTAAATTGCTCGTTCACAAATTATATTCAAGTTAGCTAATTCATGTTCATTCAAACTCAACCACAAAAATCCATCAATAATTCATCTTTCCAATGTAATTGTAAAAAGAGCAATGTAATAATCTATATATATTTTCTTTTTTAATAAAATATATGCTTATTGATGGATTTTTATGAACTGGACATTTATATATGTAAA
>JAVXUL010023177.1:0-11778 GCA_035590515.1 Trichilia minutiflora
CCTTAATTTGTTTACTTGTGTTTAAATTATTTGTGGCTTGTGAAAATTGGTTAGATCAATTCTTTAAGATTGAATTATTTTGTTTATGGTGGGTTGAATATTTGAGGTTATCCAAAAAATATACATTAGTTGTATTAAAGTTTTAGAAACCCAATTCCCCCCCCCCCCCTCTCTTGGGTTGCCTTAGTGGGATTTCAATAATGAGGACATATTGAGACTTCATATAGTGAGGAGATAAGCAAGACCTCTTACAATAAGAGAATACCCAAAACCCTGTAGCATCTTGGAGGGTTAGAGAGTGCTATCTTGCAAGTCCCAATTAAGAACCATAAGCCCCCAAAACCAATTGATAACAGTTACCATTACTTCATAAGATAGTTACAGACGGTTAATAATAAGGGCCATTATTTCAATAATTATACCCATGATTGAGTAACCAACACTCAATTGGTGGACAAAAGCAATGGGAATAGGACTTGTATACTACAGTTACATTTTTAAAGGAATAAAGTTAAAAAAAGACAGAAAATGGGTAAGGGACAATTCTACTAACACTACTGAATGATTATCATTTTATTTTTTTGAAACTTCTTCCATTTCTCTAAGTAAAACCCTCTTTCTAACTTAAGCATCAAAGAGTTTTCATCGAGAAATTGATTTTTTCCTTGATCATTTTTTTTGTTTTCAAATAAAAGTTATACATGTTAACTCAAAGGATAGCTTTGGTACATGAAGTTAAGACGACATAATTTTCTGCATCAACAGTTGGTGTTATATATGGAAAACAAGCAAAAAGTTAGTAATCAATGACTTAAATAATAAAATAACAGTAAACTAGAACCTATATAACCAAGCGACACGCAACAGAACAAAGTAACCCCGAAGGTGACCCTTTTGATACGACAATAGCAATCAATAGTGGCTACAATATATTGCATAAGATCCAGGAGAATATGGGTTCTCAGTCACATTTTGTTGCCTTTTCTTCTCGAAAGATCTCAACTTAGAAGAAAGGTCGAGGAAGTCGCTCAACTAATATAGCAGTTTAAGTATAATAAAAATAACATGGCGAGAAAGATCAACAGATTCAGATATTGATTAAAGAGTTTTAAAAATAAAAAAGATGATGTAAATAGGATCGTTCGACCCAAAGGTACCTATGCTTTTGACAGCGATGGAAAGCAGCACCCCCAATAAGGAGTGGTTAAGGAAGCATGATGGTAAAGTGAAAGTACATAGTAGTGAAAAAGGGGAAAATGAAAGTTATGGACATGCCCCTAGAAAAGAGAATAGGGGATAAGAGCTATAATCCACCTTTTAGAATTTACAAAAGGTATGAACCAGAATCTATTTGTTCTTCTTGAGAAGAATTACAAGCAGAGTACTGAGAATGCCTTACCTCTAGAAGATATGAGGAGGGTTCTCGATCAGAAGCATAGAATAAAGCGTGAAGTCTCAGAACATCACGCTTCTCAAAGAGAAGAAACTCAAGTTGTTATATCACCAACGAGAGAGATGTTGAGGTCCTAGTGATAAGGTTAGTCAAGGAGATGAATGAGTAGAAAAGACGAGAACAACGTAAGGATGTTGAGCATACTTCTCATACAAGCTTATACTTAAAGTCCTCTTTCTCACATAAGTCATTAGAAATGACCTTAAAAATTCAAAATATCGCAAATTACTCCATTAACAGAAAAGACAGATCCTTTACTGCATATGGATTTCTTTTAGAGATAATATTGATTCAAGGTTTAGATAAAAATCAAATGTGCTATTTGTTTTTGTTAACCTTGGAGAGACAAGCACGAAAATAGTTTACAAGGCTAAAGCTAGGGAGCATCCATAGTTTCAAGCAGCTTTACGTTGTTTTACTAAAGAATTCATTAGAGTGATCTTTAATACTAAAACCTCGAGCCCTTTACTATTGTTAAGACAAAGAGGTAGTGATTGTCTTAGAAATTTTGTCCAATGAGATCATAACGGGGTGACAGAATTAAAAGCCTTCTATTATCCCTTGGCACTGGTAGGTCTCAAATATGGGTAGATAGAGTATAGTTTATCATTTGTAAGCATTCTACCACCACATACGAAGTGGCTAGAAAGAAACTATTTGATGAGTCGGAGATAGAAGATTAGGTTGTCTTCAAATTAAAAGAAGAGAAAGTAATAGGATTTTCATCTTGGAAAAAGGCTCGATCCCCAAAGTTTGACAATAAAAAGAAAAAAATGATGAAACAAGGTTCTCTGACATGAGCTAGAGAGGTAGTCAGGCGTCAGAATTCTTTAAGTCAGATAGGCATTGAAAATGATAGCTATGCTAAGGAGAGGAGATCATCTTAAAAAGATAAGGTGAGAAAAATAACCAAAATATAAGAACATAGAAAATTTATACCCTTAAATACCCCTCTGCATTAATCCTAAAAGAGATTAAGAGGAGTGGAATGCTATTATTCGAACCTCGCCCAATAAAAGTGAAGCCAGTTGAAAATACAAGGAGTAACTTCTGTGAATTTTATCAGGACACCAAATATGTGACTGATGGGTGTTTTAATCTATAAGAGCAAGTAGATGTTTTGGTCAGGAACAATTACATGATTGAATTTGTGGCGAACCTAAGAAACGAGTATCAAGACCCTAGGCAGAAGTAGAAGTAAAAGAAGATGAATCATTGGACAATGATGATTTCGGGTGGTCCAACACTAGTAGGGAGTTCAAATAAAGCATAGAAAAATTATTCGAAATATTCTCTACCCAACTCCTCATTAAAACCTTATGTAATGAATGTAAAAGCGAAGAAAAGGTCAAATCCTTGATGATACCCTGGTAGTAACTTTAGCCGTTGGAACATCTTAGAACTATAGGATACTAATTGACATAGGAAGTTTCACTAACATTATATTTAAGAAGACACTGGATTCTCTAGAGATCGAAGACCTGAGGTTAAGATAAGCTGAAACAACGTTATATAGATTTAAGGAATTATATGTTTACCTTTTAGGTATTGTACAACTATCAATAACTATGAAAGATACACCATACCAGAGGACGACTATAATGGAGTTGAATTTCAAGATGCCATACTCCATGACTATCAAAAGACCATTTTTTAAGACAACTAAGGCAGTGGAAAGCATTTATTACCTGAAATTGAAATTTAGGGTAGAAGAAGGCATCGGGCTAGTGAGAGGAAGTTAGATGGGCAAGATCATACTTTGTTATGATAACAAAAAATTCATATTGTATTTTCAAACGACCACTTGGAAGAACCTTAGGAAAACAAAAAAAGGATGTTCAGCATGAGCAAATAATACAGAACTTGGTAAGAAAGATAGGATATAAGGACAAATCAACGACCGTAAAGCCACTTGAGAAGATGGAATCTATAATTTTGAATGAGAATAGTCTCAAGAGTTATGTGAAGATCGAGTTCAATTTATCCAGGGAATAGAAAAGAGACTTAATAGAGGCATTGAGGCAAAACACAAATGTCTTTGCTTGGACCTATGAAGAGATGTCAAAAATCAGCACACAAGCCATCTTCCATCACCTTATTGTTAATTCTAAATTCAAGCCCATGGCTAAAAAGGAAGAATGTTCAACATAGAACAAAGAAAATACATTTAAGTAAAAGTGGATAAGCTTCTTAAAGTGTATCTTCAAAGAGCTTAAAAAATATCATAGGCCATCATGATATAAGGAAAGTAAAAGAATGGAATAGAATGAAGAATGGGAGCATAGCTTTAAAGAGCTTAAAGAATATCTAATTTCTGTCTCACAATTAACTAGTTCCGAGAAGAGAGATATACTATATTTATATGTGGTTATCAGTGACACTTGGTGAGCTCTGTTCTGGTTAAAAAAGATACCAAGAAGATTCACAGACCTGTTTACTACACAAGTAATGATTTATTGGATGTAGAAATAAGATATTTACCAACAAAAAAAACTAGCGGTCTTACTTGTGGTAGCCATCAGAAAGTTACATCTCTATTTTTAGGCACATCAGACAGTTGTATTGACAAACCATCCTCTAAGGTAAATTCTTCATCGACCTAACTTTCTAAACGGTTGGTGAAATAATCTGTTGAGCTTAGTGAATATGACATTGATTACAAATCCAGGAAAGCAATAAAGGGGAAAATATTGATAGATTTTCTTATTGAAAGGTCAGTAATTGATCAACTGACCATGTAAGAGACTCCCCCTTTGAAGGATCCCCCAGGTAGCCTACCAGCCTATCTGAGCCCACCCACCTGATGGTTAAGAGGCATCTCCTTTGGGGGAGTAAAAGCCCTTGTGCCTGGGTTTGAGTCTCGGAGGGGGCTGCAGCTCTCAAGTGTCTTAACTAATAGGGCCAAGAGGAACAATACCTTAACCAAGTGGGCAAACCTCGAGTGGGCTGGCTAGCTACTTAGGCTAGGTGGACGGGCTCAGAGAGGTTGGCAAGCTACCTGGGGGATCCCTCGGAGGGGGAGTCTCTTACAAACCATATATCAGGTCTTGAAAGAAAGATAAGATGAGCGAAAACCAGTGCCTCTAAATAGAGTCCCTTAGAAGAATGTGATAACTATTTGTCGATGTTGCCTCAAGTATCCGAGGGGAGAATTTAGAATAATTATAAAGAGACTTAATGAAATTGAGGTCATGTATTCACTCAAGTTTGACTTTAAAGTAACTAACAATGAGGCCGAATACGAGGCTCTAATTACTAGTATCAAGTTAGCTTTGTCTTTTAAGGCTATAACTTTGAGCATAAATAGTGATTCTCAGCTTATTATGAATCAAGTTAATGGGCAGTTTTAAGTGAAAAAGACAAATATACAGGCTTATTTAAACTACACAAGGAAGCTATTAGGAATATTTAAAGAAATAACATTAATACAAGTTTTCAAAGCAGGGAACTTGAGAGTTGATGTCTTAGCTCAATTGATTCTATGTTCAAAGGAAAAGCCCCAGTCTTGGTGCTTATAGAGATCTTGTCACAGAGAAGTGTGGATAGAAAAAGTGACCTTATAGCTATAGTAGGGGAAATCCTCAATCCGGTATAGATTAAAGTACTAAAATCCTATAATAAAATAAAAAACTACCCAAGGACAAGAATGGAACAAAGAATATAAAGAACAAATCAACAAGATATACCATCATCTATGGTAAGCTATACAAGCATGGATTCAGCTTACTATATCTAAGATGTTTGAAGTTAGATGAGATAAAGAAAGTCCTGGAAGAAATTCATCATAGAGTCTACAGTAATCATAATAGAGCTTGCTTCTTTATATACAAAATAATAAGATATGGATATCATTGGCTTACGATCCCCTAGAATGCTTTCAAAATTATAAAATCATGCCATGAATGCCAAGTCTACAATGATATTTTGAGGTAAGCACCAGAGGATTTCAACTGTATCTCTAGTTCGTGGCCCTTTGTCTAATAGAAGTTAGACCTTATTGGGTTATTACCCACCATCAGAATTAACACCAAGCATGTGATAGTGACCATTGATTATTTCACTAAATAGGTCGAAGCCAAGCCTCTAACAAGTATCGCAAAGAAGAAAACTATAGCTTTTATGAAGCAAGTATAATTTATTGTTTTAAAATACCTAAAGTGTTAATCGTAGATAATGAAAAATAATTTGATAATTCCAAGTTTCGAGGGTTCTACTCAGAATTTAGAATAGATCTTAGGTTCGTGACTTCAACCCACTTTCAAGCGAACAAGCAAGTTGAAGCTACCAACAAAGTGATTAAAAAAGCATTGAAGAAGAAACTCAATAAGTATAAGGGAGCTTGGGTTGATAAATTACCCAAGGTTCTCTAGACTTACAGAGTCACTCCAAAAGTAGCCATGGAGGAATCCCCTTTCTTATTGGCTTTTGGATGTGAGGTTACCATTCTAGTTAAAATCTAGGTGCCAACTTTTTGAGTCAGCGATTATGATGAGGACTTGGGTAGACGCTTGAGTTTGGATTTATTGGAAAAAAAGTGCGATTAAGCTATGATAAGAACAATAGCCCATCAATAGAGAAATACCCAGTACTATAATAAGAATGTCAGACACACTTTTTAAAAAGACAACTTGATTCTAAGTCAAGTGACTCTCAATACAAAACTCTCTGGTAAAGGTGTTCTTAGGAAGAACTGAGAAGGTCCTTATAAAATCACACAGGTTCTCGAAACAAGTGTTTAAATTTGAGACCCCAAATGAAAAGCAAGTTAGGAAAAATTAGAATAATAAATGTTTAAAATTATACTACCCATAATAATTTTCCTGAAGCCATATATAGTTATCATAATGAAATTTCACTATTAGAAAGCCATATCTTGAGTAATGAATTTTTATATTTTATACTATATTTTTTATAATTGTGCATTGCTATTACTCTATAGTACACTTATGAAAATATAAATCGACTAATTGTTTGAACTTTATTACCACCAACCCAAGTTCTATGACATATGGAGTTTATCTACATTTTGCATTAATTCAGACTGATTGGTGATGCAATTGGTTCAATTCTACATTTTATATTTCTTTCATATGTATATTTATATTTGAAAGATCCCAGAATCATTTGTCGAGGTGCCCATAACTGACTAGAATATTATGCATAGATTCATAACTTGTTCATAATAAGGTCAGTCTATGTCTCTGAGCCAAATAAGAGCAAGCTACAATTGGGTTAGGTCCATTTGAATCATCAAAGAAACTTGTGTTTATACAACCAACGATGTGAAAAATTAACTTAACTTTATCAGGAGTAAAAATCTTCTCTAAGTACTTTGGTTTAGTCTCATGACCTTATTTGAACTATAAGGATCTAAGTTTATCATTAGAATAATATGCAAGTCTTAATAGTTTGTTTGAGTTATAAGTATCTTACAGGTACTCAAATTGGATATGCTATATAAACAGATAAGGAGAAAGTTATTTTCAAAATACAAAATATCACAAAAATGCTATCAAGTATTTGAATGGTTCGATCATTCATTATAAAGCACAGTCCAAATAATAGAAAAAAAAGAATACAACATTTATACCTCTTTTTAAGAGGCACTTGGGGGATATTCTTGAAGGCTTCCTTTAGTAGTCTCCACAATAAGATCGATTGGGAGGACGGCTTGAGTAATTACTATAGTGGGAGGTATAGTCTTATCATTCTGAACTATAATAAACACTAAAAGGTCGCCCAAGTCAAGCATGTCCTATCCTGAGGCCTCATATAGCCAATTGAAATCCAAATCAGGATAATTAGACTTAAATGTTTGACAAGTCAAATTTATTACCTCATCAACCCTGTTATCAGCAACGATCTCAACAACTTTTTTCAAGGATGTAACTTTTCAAGTCTTCAACTGCTCTTAATTTATAGCTATCAAGCTCTTCAGTCAGCTCAGCCAATCTGAACCTTAGTTCCTGGACTTGATCATCCAAGTCTATCTGTATTAACCTTGAAACCCTCTTTTCTTTTGGCCCATTCTGCCTCCTTAGCTTTAAATTTTGTTTTTTCAAAGGCTAGTTGTACTTCTACCTCCTCAACCCTACTCACTGCCCAATCATTTTACTTTTTCAATATCTTTATTTTTTCTTTTGGCTTCTTGGTATCTTCCTTCATTGATTTCTGTTGCAAGTTCATTATCTGCAGAGCTTGAATAGAAAAAGTCTAAATTGTTGAATAAATGCTATTAGTACAGAAACCAAAGTATTAAGTTAGAAGAAACTCAATCTTACTCAAAAAACCCATCGGTATATAAATTAGCTCACAGCTTACAGACTAGAGTCTTCAAGCTTTTGTGAAACACTTGTAAAGATGTACCTCTCTATGTCATTTATAATGCTGAGAAGATGGGTAATATATTTCCTCTTCTTCCTACAGATGTCCTTTGGTCTTAGTTCTGGAAGATCAGTTACCAAAGGGTAATTATCACTTCCAAACCTCTTCGCGATAGAAGCCTTCCTTTACTCAAGACCCCTTCCTCTCGTTCACGCAAAAAAGTTTTGGTACCATGATAAATTTCTCAAAGGTTTTGGTACCCTAGAGAAAACGTATCAATACCCTCAGATGGGTCTCCAAACATTTCGATACCCTCAAGCATGCATCAACACGTTCATGATGAACATCATCATTTTTAAATCAAAATGTATCGATACCACAGTAAATGTTCCGATACCTTAAGGCTCTGTGACTCAAACGTATCAATACCATGAGACACATATCGACACCCTCACAAAAATCAAGTCTGTAACGGTTAGTTTAGAGACATTCAATGCCGTCATTAATGCAAGTAAAGAGAGCCGTTGTGAGGAAGTTATTGCAGATATAAAAACAAAAAATTTTGAAGACAAAATGTAGTTGAAGTGCATTAAGAAAAGATTGATCAAAGCTAGCAAACATTCCTCTCTAAAATATTCTCATTCTCTCTGCTACAAATGAGTTTGTATTTATTTTTCTAGTGAGATAAAACTTGTATTTATTACTTATCTACTCTTGTGAGAGTTTTAAAAAAAAAACTTTTCTTAACTGAAACAAATTGTGGGTTACTCTTCACCCGATTGAAAAGAAAGATTACATTTGGATTTTACTTCACCCGCTATAAAAAGAAAGTTGTACTTGAAATTGTCCTTCACCCGTTCAAAGAAAGAGTTTTCAAAGAAGGAGTTTTAATTGGGTTTCTCTTGACCCGTAAAATAAAGATTTAGTGATCCTCGTGTGAGTGGATTCAACCAAGAAGAGTGGATGTAAACGTGTAGTCAAACCCCTATAAAAATCTTATCTTGTGTATTGAATTTTTGTGTGTTTACTCTAATATGGACATTGTCAACAAGATCTTAAGAAGTTTACCAAAGACTTGAGAAGTTAAGGTCACTACCATTCGAGAAGCCCATAACCTCAGTAAACTTTCTCTTGAAGAACTACTAGGTTCCTTGATGACATACGAGATGGAAGCAAGTAGAACCGAGCAAGATGATAAAGAAACTGGAAAGAAGAATATTGCTCTCAAAAGCACAAAGAAGGAAGAGGAAGAACACAGTACATAAAACTCGTCAGAGGATGAGTTTCTACTAATGGCTAGGAGAATGAAGAAAATGTTCGATAAAGACAAAGGCGAAAGAAAGAACTGGAGAAGAAAAGAATTCTACAGAGGGGAGAAACTAGAAAAATTCAAGAAGGACAGAGAGAAAGATAAAGAAAAAGAGAGAGAGATAATATGCTATGAATGCAAGAAATCGAGACACACACAATCGAAATGTCCTTCAAGAAAGAAAAAGAAGGATTGAAAAAAGAAGAAGGGTATGAAAGTGACATGGGATGACTCATTAGAAGGAGATAGCTCCTCTACATCAGATGTTGAGCATGCCAACATTTGTTTCATGGTCAAAAAAGATGATGAGGTACTTTCTAAATCCTCATCTGATTATTATGATACATATTCTGATAGTGAAAATGAGCTTATGCATGATAAGTTGATGGATTTGTATGATGAACTAAAATATGATTTTGAAAAATTTTGTGTTAGATATAAGGAGAACAAGAAAAAATATTCTGACTTTGCAAAAGAAATTTAAGAATTAAAATTGAAAAAAGTTGCATATAAATGTGAAATAGAGATAAATGCAGAAAAGGCTAAGAACATAGAATTGAGTAATGAGATAACTAAGCTAAAAAGAATTTTAGCTAAGTTCACTTTAGGAAGAGATATATTAGATAAACTATTGAGCAGCCAAAGAATGGTATTTGATTGGGTTAGAATTGGTTATAAACCAAATACAAAGCAGAAATCATATTCGAAATATTTTGTCAAAGCATCTAGTCAAATGAGCTCTCATCGTACATGTCATTATTGTGGTTGAATAGGGCACCACATCAACAAATACTCTATTAGGAACAAAACCTATAGAGGTTCAAAACTAATTTAGGTTCCCAAAGGTTCTAAAGTTGGTGTTGATGTTTCTAAATCTAGGACTAACTTTTATAGACTCAAAGTTAAAAGGGTACCAAAATAAATGAACATGTGCTATGCAGGGATATAATACTTTAAGAGAAGTCAAGTGGTTTCTTGACAGTGGGTGCTCAAGGTATATGTTCAAAAACAAAGATCTGATCGAAAACAAAGATTTTTTCGTGCATCTATTGAAGAAGAAGGGAAAAGATGTGATTTTTGGAGATAGTAGCAGAGGCAAAGTTATCGACATTAGCACCATTGAGGTAAACAATATTAAGATTTCAGATGTCTTGCTGGTTGTTGGTTTGAAATATAATCTGCTGAGCATCTATCAACTTTGTGATGTTGGTTATAATGCCATGTTCTTTAAAGATGCATGTGATATTTTTGATGATAATAAAAACAGAATTTTACATGCTTTTAGGACAGGAGATGTGTACATTATCAAATTGGATAAAATTAAAGATGAATCTTCTCTATGCTTACAAGTGATGAATGATGATTCTTGGTTGTGGCATAGATGGTTAGGGCATTGTAGTATGGATCTCATTAGGAAATTATCTAAGCATGATATGTTAGAGGACCTTCCTAGTCTCAAGTTTGCTAAGGATAAGACATGTGGACCATATCAAAGAGGCAAATAAGTGAGAAGTTCTTTTAAACCCAAGAATGTCATTTCTACTTCTAAACCCCTTGAACTTATCCATATGGATCTTTTTGATCCAAGTAGAGTTGCATCTCTTGGTGGAAAATACTATACATATATCATTGTAGATGATTATTGTAGGTTCACTTGGGTGCTCTTCTTAGAAAACAAGAGTGACACATTTAATGCATTTAGAAAATTCTCTAAGAGAATTTAAAATGAACTTGTTTACCATTTAGTAAAGATTAGGAGTGACCAAGGTGGTGAGTTTGTTAATCATGAGTTTGAGGCTTTTTGTGATGAATTTGGGATAACTCACAATTTTTCTGCACCTAGAACATCACAGCAAAATGCGGTAGCTGAGAGGAAAAATAGGACTTTGCAAAAAATGGGTAGAACCATGATCAATGAGTATGGGTTACCTCAATATTTTTGGACTGAGACGATTAACACAGCTTGTCATATTTCCAATAGAGTGTTGATTAGGAAATTTCTAGGTAAAACACCTTATAAGTTGGTGTATCAAAGAAAATCAAAAATCAAACACTTTAGAGTCTTTGGATGTACTTGCTATATCCTTAACACCAAAAACAATATTGGGAAACTAGAGCTTAAGTCTGATATGAGAATTTTTTTGGGTTATTCATCTAAAAGCAAAGTATATAGAGTTTACAATAAGAGAACTCAGGTTGTTGAAGAGTCTATGCATATTACATTTGATGAACTAGAACCTGAAGTGATGAGAATGCTTGCTAAAAAGAAGATTAATGAGATAGATTTGTCTAATAAGATGGATAACTTGAGGTTGAGTGATAATCATTGTAAGGAGCATATAGAACATGTAGAAACTCATACTAGGGAGCTTCCAAAGCTTGGAAGTATGCATCTCATCATCCTAGAGAGTTGATCATTGGTGATCCCTCTTAAGGAATTGAAACTAGAAGAGCATCTAGAGAGTTTCCTTAAAATCTTGAGAAAATACAAAATCTTGCTTTTGTGTCTCATTTAGAGCTAATCAAAATTGATGATGCATTAATGGATGAGGAGTAGATCATGGCAATACAAGAGAAACTAAATCAGTTCCAAAAGAACCAATTTTGGGACTTAATTCCAAGACCTCATAATCATTCCATCATAGGCACCAAGTGGGTGTTTAGAAACAAGCTAGATGAACATGGAAACATT
>JAVXUL010023188.1:0-26896 GCA_035590515.1 Trichilia minutiflora
ACGGCTACTTGATGGCAACGACAGCTTAATCTTAATTCATAAACATACTCAAATTTTCTTTTTATATATTTCATCATCGAACTTTTGTAATAATTGGACAAAAACTTCAATCTCTTCTCAAAGATCAAATTGCCTAGCAGGGGAACTTAGGATTTTATGCTAGACCATGCTAAATAAAAATAAATATGTTATATATAATTTTATAAATTATTATAATAAAATAAATTTTTATAAATTGTATATTATTTAATTTTAAAAAATTAAATAATTTTAATAATAATTACTTAGTGTATTCTTTTTAAAAAATCTATTTTTAAAGTAAGTTATCTAATATATTAATATAATATTTATAATTAAAATTTTAAAATTTAATAAAATAATAGATAAATATATATTTTAATTATTCTTTAAATTAGCTCTATATTTGAATGAAAACAACACTTAATATTAGAATTTATATGTTATAATTAATTAATTATAGTATTATTTATTACTTTATTAAACCTAAAGGATATGCTTATTATTGATTTTTATGTTTTAAAAAATAAATAGTTTTATATTGAGTTTAATTGAAATTTACACAAATTCAAAAATTATTTAAATTCAAACAAATTAAACCTTTATGACGAGAGAAAAAAGAAAGATACTTTTCCAAAGTTCATTTTAAATAAAAAATGGTATAACTGAAAAATTGATAGATTTTTAAAGTAGGTATTCATATTTTAAATTAAATAGGCGGTTGCCACGTTGTCAACTTGAGCACAGCCGAGAGAGGAGTTGGTTATTATATTTTGGACTAATACTAAATGCATCTTGTTAATGTTGGTATTACACCCTATGGTAACTGACTATCAAATCGAAGAAAGGGACAATGATGATGGCCGAATTATGACCCAATTGAAAGTCTAAGCTCAAGCACGACTCTGTATTCTTTCAAACCCATATGAATATTTCCTTGTCAAGCTTATAATAATTGACTAAAACTTATTTCTGAGAATTTGACCAGGAAATTTGCACTTGTATTCAAGTTCGAAATCGTATATAGAGTGGAGTAACCCGTGTTTAAATTCGGTAGTGTGCATGAAATAAAATGGAGTTTGAAGTTGTAAAACTTAAAAAAAAAAAGAAAAAAGAAAGGGGATAAAAACTTTACAGAAGCTTTCATGGCTTCATCAAAGATTAAAATATTGAATAGTCTGAAATCATAAGCTTTCATGTCATCTGAATCCCCAGGATTATCAAATTTCTTGTAGCAAAATGAGGTTTATTATTTTATAACAGTTCTCGTGTAAACTCTCCACTATTTTGATTATTTTCACAATGATGCGTAATAAACTTTGTGAGTTCATTGGGTACAAATTTTCAAACAGGTCACTTTGAGATTTCTATAAAATAAAAGACATTAAGAGCCTCACTAAACAAAACAAATAGATCATGATCCATGAATTAGTTAACAACAATTCTCCAAAATACCAAGAGCTTTTGACTTTTGTTCCTCTGAAAGTTTCGAGGGAAAACCAACTAGGAAAATTAACTTCAAGTTTCCTCTTCTTCCTTCATCTTTTGTTGGCATCCCTTGCTCTTCAATAATCTTTTCATATCCAGGATATATTATTTCGTCGTCGATCAACAAATCCATCTTCTCACCGCCGAGAAGAGGGACTGAAATTGTACAACCTGTAAGTGCTTTGACTAAAGGAATTTCTACAACCAATTCCAAATCATCTCCTTCTCTTCGGAAGAATGGGTGCCTTTTTTCTGCGATCACAAAGGTTATGTCAGCTGGGTGGGAACCTTGTACCTCATTTCCCATACCTTCAAATGTAATTTTTGTTCCCTTTTTCCATCCTGGCTTCACTTTTATTGTTAATATCTCCTCTTCTTGAACTAATTGCCTGAAAATACAGAAAGGGAAAAAGAAAATCATACATACATTTCAACATTCTTCAATTCTGATAAATATGTGATTTAAGCTCTGATTGATACTAAAATGTTGCAATTTTAAAGCTAATGCCAGAATCATTGTGCGATGGAAGCACTGTATATAGTTAAACACCGCAATTTCAAAGTTTTAATCTCACATGTTTTTCAATTTTGATGAAATATTAATCAACTGAATCAATTTTAACATAATTGCTCATAATACTCAATATTTCTTCGCCTATAAAATTTATTTTTTTCTTTAAATTAAGAAGAAATTTAAAATAATTCCGTTACATCACTTTAGGGATAAACACCCAATAATAATTAATATGTTAAGTGCTCATATTCTTTTTTATTTGAGACGGGATTCAAATAACTTCATTGGATAAGGGTGCTTTTTTTTTTCTTTTTTCTTTTTTTTTTGAGAGAAATAATTAATCTGTTTCAATATAAAATTTGCGACGACTATAACAGATATATGCATTTAAACTCTAGATAAACCATAATTATAATGTCTATATATTGTAACGTTGCAATAGTAAAAAATAAAAATAAAAATAAAAATAAAAGTGAGAATGAAAACGGCAACAAAATTCATGAATTAAAAAAATATGAATTAGAAACAAACCCGGAATTTGTAAAGGCATCTCTTGTTATCTTGATCTTCTTCTTGCATCCAAAGCACAATTCCTTGAGTGTGCACTCAAGCTTCTTCTCAACGGTTGGCGGTTTCATCATCCCTGTGGAGTTCGAAAACATGATCGGAGTGGTGGTGCTCCTCCGGCTTGCATTTCGCGACAGACTAGCCGGAGAGGGAGCCCGAAAACAATTTGACTCGATGCTTTTCCGACTTACGCTTTTATACAGGGATGATGGCGTCGGAGAAGGGCTTCTCCTGCTGGAGTTTCTTGA
Source organism: Trichilia minutiflora (assembly GCA_035590515.1). Lineage (NCBI taxonomy): Eukaryota > Viridiplantae > Streptophyta > Magnoliopsida > Sapindales > Meliaceae > Trichilia > Trichilia minutiflora. The sequence goes on from JAVXUL010023188.1 coordinate 2,836, forward strand.
GAAAGGAGAAGACGTGAAAAGGATATCGCCGTGCTGGGGCTTGTAGAAACCTGCCATCGACGACGGAGTATCTCCACTGATACCTTCGACGTTGTATCTACAGCTGTGAACGCCTTGCATGCTTTCTTCCTCTGAGTTTTCCTCGATGCTCTACAAAATGAAATTGAGTTTAAAATATAAATATATGCACCAATTTACTTATCAAATATTTAAAACAAACAATAGAGATTTTCCTTTTTTATTGATCTTGTGAAGGTTTAGCTAAAATAAAAGATACCAAAAATTTTCAAAATTTGCATTTTAAAAAAATTTATTGTAAAATTTTATTAAAAATTATTTTTGAAAAAGTATTAATCTTTCTTGAGGTTCAGCAAAATTTTAAAAACTTCAAAGAATAAACTTCACATTTTGCATTTCTTAAGGTTATGTAAATGATCTTAAACATTTATAGGGAAAAAGAGAGATCACTTCTTAAAACAAAAACAAGGGAAAAAACAGAGGAAGAAGAAGAAGAAGAAGAAGAAACCAACAATTGTTCTCCTAAGATCTTATGTTAAAATATTGTCAATATCACAAGACTTCATTACATATACAAGATATATTTAACTTTTTGTTTAAGATAATATAATAAATATGTTTATAAACCCTAATAAATATCAAAATAAACAACAATATGTACCTTATGCTTGTCTTTGCCGACAACTTTAAATTTCGTTTCTGTTTTTGAATCTTCGATTTTTTTTTTACGGCGCCATTTTGTGAATAATAATTTATAAAATTTAAGAAGATCTAGAAGAATTGAACTTGAATTTTTCCTTTTTTGTTCAAGAATGGTGGAGGAACTTGGTGGTGCACCAATCTGAGAATTTTCTTTCACCATTAGAGAAAGAAAATGAAAGAGAGAAAGAAAAAAAGAAAAGAAAATTAGAAAGAGAGAGAAAGAGAGGAAAAAGGAAGATTTTATCCACAAGAATGCATGGTTATCAAGCAAATATGAAGCTTTTTTGGGGGCCTTTTATTAGCTGCTCAATGGGTTAACATGAACAGATTAATTGAAGTTTATCTATTGTAACTTACATATATAATTGTTCTTTCCTTTCTACATTTAGGATTTGTTGTCATAATACTTGATCTTCTTCATCAACGTTGGTTTTCAAAGGATGCAAATTGATATATTAATTATTTTGTTAAAAATATTTAGATTGTAATTACGGATGAAAACTGTCAGCAGAAATTATGTTTACAAATTGATACGATATAAAATTATTAATTAAATATAAATAAATAAAATAGATAATTATTGAACATAAATATTTACATGTCATGAGCTTTAAAAAAATGTATCTTTTATAGGACTTTCAAAAAATAGTTTGAAGTAAACCCTTAATAAAATTAAAATAAATAATTACCTATAATTGTAATTTAATGATGATGGATTGAGTTTAAAGTGTATAGTTTTGACGCACATCCTGAATTCAATTTTAATTCAATTTATTATTTTAAACAAATTTTTAATATTATATTTCGAACCCTTTCACAATATAAATTCTAGCTCCTACCTTAATTTATAGTGATGTTAATAAACCATTTGAACTACACGATAATGTTAATGGATTAATTGGACGTTTTAATAACCTCTAATTGTCCAATACTAAGAATTAAACATAAGTATTTCCTTTGAATAATAAAAAAAAATAGAATATTTTTGTGGTAATATGATTTATTGCTTTTGAAAATAATGGATTAAAAAACTAAAGATAAAATGCTTTTGGTTCAAATCTTTTGAAATAATATATCCATTTAATATAGAATTAGTACGAAATGATTCTAAATGCTGTTTTATAAAAAAATAATTAATCGTGAATAATTTTTTAAAATAATTCCAAATAATTTTTTTACTTTCGGGAAACAAACATGCAAATATGAAATGCCTTTTAAAGTCAAAATCGTCAACCAGAAAACGGCTTGCCTATCAGTTTTCTATGTTGAGCCCGGAAGAGTCCGCCCATGATGCCAGGAAGAGTCCGCCCATGATGCCAAATTAACAAACCATGAGTTTGAGTCCTCGGGTTTTTTCGTGTCTAGTCACGTGTTATTCGTTGTTCACAAGTGCTGAATATTTATCGTTTTTAAAATAATTTAGTATACCATTTTACCATTATATAAATAAATCACTTAACATGATAAAATTAATTAGAATGATAAAATTTAATTATTATAATTTATTTAAATTAATTCATATTAAAGAGAAAACATAATATATATTAAAAAATATTTTATTTGAAATTGAAATGTTGCAATTTCAACCCTTGAGGGTAGTCTCATAACGGAGAATAAATTTGTGCGGATTTTATTTTTTAGGTTTAATTTTTATTTTAAGATTATTTTTGTTAAAACGTTAAAAAGATTATATTAAAGATTTTATCCTGTATTTAGTATTACTGTACGTGATTTTTGTATATATATTTTATGATTTAAGATGGTTGTCTAATGATATGTATGATCATATTTTCAAGGGATTGTATTGATTTTATATACGATTAAATACTTTCATAATAATTGAATGCAGAGTTTTTTTTTTATATTAAAAAAAAAAGAAATATTGCAATTTAAAAAATATAGCAATTAGGTGACAGTTTCACGAACCGGATCCGCCGCATTGGGAGCACCCGACTGATCAATGTGATTACGAGATCAGGTATGCTGACCGCGGATCATCTCGTGGGGTGCTGGTTGCTGATTCATTTCCCATGCGATTGGTCAAGGGCTCTGTCATTACAGTCTCCTTAACTTTTGCCCTAGGCCGAGGGAAAGTGAGCATCGTGTCCCTGTTGCGAGCAATTGGTCTCCTGAAAAATGTGATCAACCATTGCCAAGTAGTGCAAATGAAGGAGGAGTTTTGATTCTCGGAGAATATGACAATAATTTCCAACGACCAAGAGTTTCATGGACACCAATGATTCAAAATTCGAACGATCGGTAAGCATTCTTTAGATAACGATATAAATTTGTTGCAGAATTTGATCACTTTTGGCTACTAATTTGCACATTTAAAAAAAAAAAATTCAGAAAACATTATGTGTTGGGACCAGTTGGGGTTTTATTCGATGCAAAATCATTGGTTTGAAGGATCTTCAAGTTGATTTTCGACTGGAGAACGTCCTATGCTTATTTCAATACCCCAGTTTACCAAGCCATGGCTGATTTGGTAACAAGAAAATAATGGAAACATTCTTTTTTCCTATGTATACTTCTAAACAAGTAAAAAATTTAAAAACGTGTAATGAAAAAGGTGATTCGTTATTTCCATCAGCATATTGATGTGAACTGATTATCATCCTTTATTATTCATTTGTTACTGTAGACACTTAGATCTTTAGTTTGATCTCCATTAAAACCTGCACCAGAAGATAAAGTGCTTCCAATCTGCTGGAAATGGCCTTTCAGATCAATTGTTGAAATTAAAAAGAAAAAAGTACTTAAAATTAGCACTGAACTGATTCCAAAAAATGTTCAAATGCAAATACAACCTGAAGCTTATCTTATTATCAATGTAAGTATATAATTAATAATATATATACTATCATATTTTTTACACAAGTAAAAGCACTTAAGAAAGTACTTATCTGAGAACCATTTTGGCTTTTCAGAAAAGTAGAAATGCGTGCTTGGGGATTTTAGATAGTGCTAAAGCAGTGGGAGGAATCAACTTAATTGAAGGTATGAGATTATAAACTTCAACTTTGCAAAATACTCTCATATATATTTTCTGTCTCTGTATTTAATTATGGATAAATTTCTTTTTTCTTTATTATTCAGAAATTTTTCTGCAAGACAAAATGGTGATTTATGGCAATGAGAAGCAGCAGATCGACTGATTTTCCACTCAATGCAACAGGGGCTTCTAGTTTCCGATAAGCCAACCAGCCATTTATCTCTGATACCCAAATAGTAACAAATAAATAAATAAATAAGGCAAAAATTGGCTTCAACTATTAATTATATTATGGCTTCTGTATTATTTGGTTATTTTTTAAGCTTTTTTTGTTTGAACTCATTAATTCTGCTTTCATAATCATCACGTTCTTCTTTTTTACCTGGGTTGGATTATCTTAAATATTCCTAAAATACAATATAATGAATTTAAAAAAAAAGAAGTTAATACCCAATTTAAGATCATTTCTTCCTTGGTTTTATTTTTTCCTTTATTTAATTGTTTTTATTTTTAATCCTCACATAAATCTAAAATTTCTGCTTGACTTAATTAAATATTAAATGAAACAATCAAATGCGAATTAACAATTTCGCTCTTACCCGTCTTACCTATTCAACTTATAGCTCAAAATTTAATGGGTAGTTTCGTCTTTTGGCGCTCTTACGCGTATCTAGACGCGGTATTTCTGGCCCGATCCCCCCGTCAAACTACGAAACTTATAATTAAAAGATGGAATAATAACATTAGGCTCCCTTATATATTACTTTTCCACAAATAATGTGTAATTGATCTATTTTAACAAATAAGTCCCTATATCCGTCTGTCCTTACATTTACATAGCAAAGCAGGGAGAGACAGAAAACATGCTACTTTTAATAAGTAGTGAAACAGTATAATCTATTCCCTAAAATCACATTATTATTTTCATCTCTATTTAAGAACTGATTAGGAATCACACTTCAATTAATTCAAAATTTTATTTTTTTATTTAATTAATGATTAAATTACTTTTATTACATTAAATTTTAAATATGAATATCAAATAAAAAACAAAAATATTTTAGTAATTTCAATATCAATTGAAAATCCATTTGGCATACGTAGAAAAATTATACCCTTTTATTTGTCAAAATATAAAAAGATATAATTTCAGGGACCCAAAGGTTATTATCCTATTAAAAGATATTTAATTATATTCCAGGTGCTTTTACTGCTTATATCTCCGGCGTCTATCTAGACTATTGAATTTTGTTGCTCCCTCCCTCGCTAAGCCACCCGAAGAAGTAAGAACACGTGGACTTTCACATTTATAAGTAGCACGAACCAGCGACCCAATACACTGATTTTCTCGCTTCTTCGCTCTGAAAATTCAAGATTCTGCCATTTTCTCTGATTAGGAAAAGCTTGAACAGTTTACCCATTTGTTTTCTGAACCCCAAATCAAACAGAAAATTGAAGAAAAGATGGAGGAGAAAGGAAAAAGAATGATCTTATTGTTGTTTTTGGTGTTGTTTTCAACTTTTCAATGTTCTTTCTCAGAAGCCCGTCAAGCTCCATCCAAGAAAAAGTCAACCCAATCAACGGCTGCTAATCATTTTGGCTCTTCCGCTGTTTTTCCTGTTACTGGGAATGTTTATCCTCTTGGGTAGGTGTAATTTCTTTGCAGATTAGGAGAATTAGAAATGTTAGTTTTCATTAATTTTATTGTTCATATTTGTTTCTTTTAAGGTTGATTTTCCTTGCTGTTTTGTGATAAATTCTACGGTTTAAATATTAATATGATATGCCTATCAAGTTTTATCTATTTTTGATTTGTCTCAAGTTTTTGGTAGAATTATTTGATCATCTCTTTCCATTATGCTATTTCGGATCTTGAATTTTTCTGGGAAAATTTTGGTACTGAAATCTCTTGCCTGGAAATCTCTTTCTGTAATTCTGTTCTCTCTTAATATTTCTTGGAACTTGATTCATTTGTTTTTTTTTTGCTTTTCAAGTTATGACTTCTTTTGTTTGACCTTTGGAACTTTTTGGACCCATTTGCGATAGCTTTTTTGTTTGTAGTTGCTTAGTAAAAACTAAAAAGACAGAAAATTGCCCCTTAAAATGTAGATTTTACTCCTTAAAGCTTGAATTTCTGCATTAGGTCATTTTCTTCCTACCATTTTGGGTTTGATGGTCCCCTTTTTCTTGATGTTTTTTTTTTTTTTTCAAATAACTTTTCCAATTTCCAGTCCAGGATTTGATGAGTTCTATAGAGTGATCTCGTTTTTTTTTTTTCTTTTTTTTCTTTTTTTGTGTGTGTGTGTGTTTCCCTCTAGTATATTCTATTCTTTCCACTTTTTTTTTTCGTGTTTCTGTTTTGACATTAAACTTTGCTTATTAACAATTTTTCTGGGTGTTCAAAGTATGTTATGTATTTTCAACTCGCAGGTATTATTCTGTGTCTCTTAAAATCGGCAACCCACCCAAGCTTTATGAACTTGACATAGATACTGGTAGCGATCTCACTTGGGTTCAGTGCGATGCACCTTGTATTGGTTGCACTAAGGTAATACTGGTAGGAACAATTTATATTTGGTCCTTATGATTTCCTTTACCTTAAGTGATGTGTTCCTTAATATGTACGCAATACAGCCTCGGGATGCTCTCTATAGTCCCAAGAACAATCTTGTGCCATGCACAGACTCCCTTTGCAATGCTATTCATTTGTCAGCACACCAATGTGAGAAACCGACTGACCAATGTGACTACCAGGTCGAATATGCTGATCATGGTTCGTCCCTAGGTGTGCTGGTCATTGACTTCTTTCCTCTCAGACTCACCAATGGCTCTGTCCTTGGTCCCCGTTTAACCTTTGGGTCGGTAATTTATTCAACTTTTAATCAACAACCATCTAATTTTAATTTTGGCTATTTAGATTCTTTCTTTTTTTTTTCAAAATTTTTGTGTTGTAGAATTTTCATTATTTGGTTGAGAAACTTAAGTTGATATAACATATGCTTAAAAGCAAAATCATCAAATAACCAGAGCATTAGTTCTCGCTGTTTTTTTATCCATAATAGTTTTTTTTTAGTTTTTTAGTTATTTTATTTTATTTTTTTCCTTGAATCTTTTGTCTGCAGGTGTGGATATGATCAAAGCAATCCTGGTTCAAACCCGCCTCCTCCCACAGCTGGAGTTCTGGGCCTTGGTGATGGTAAAGTAAGCATCGTGTCACAGCTTCACAACCTGGGTCTAACACGAAACATATTAGGACATTGTTTTAGTGGGCTTGGAGGAGGGTATTTATTCCTGGGAGATGATCTTGTCCCATCGTCAGGAGTAGTTTGGACGCCAATATCACCAGGTTCATTGGAGTAAGCATTCCCGAGCTTTCCTCATCCCTTGTTTTCATAGCCTCATTACTTACACAAGGACTGTCCAATTTCTCACTAATCCTGGCATTCATTTGCTTTTTGACGATGCAATTTAGGAAACACTACTCATCAGGACCGGCGGAACTTTTATATGGCGGAAAGGCTACCGGTGTAAAGGGACTTCAAATAATTTTTGACAGCGGTAGCTCCTATACTTACTTCAATTCCCAAGCTTACAAAACCACCCTTGATCTGGTGAGAGGATACTAACAACAGTCCCGTATCCGTAATAAGATAATTGAGCAAAATTTTTAGAGGAACTAATTAATTATCCATGTCTCAGATAAGGAAGGATTTGAGCAGAAAACCACTGAAAGATGCAGGTGAGGAACGGGCCCTACCAATCTGCTGGAAAGGCACGAATCCCTTCAAAACTATTAAAGATGTGAAGGACTACTTCAAACCCTTACTACTGAGGTTTAGTAAGACCAAAAATGCCCAGCTGCAGATGCCACCCGAAGCATATCTCATCATCACGGTGAGTTTTAACTAAGATTACAAGATAGAAGGAATGAAAAAGTAGAAAAGAAGAAACCACTTGAAAGGGCATAGCTAACACCATTTTTCCTTTCAGCAACGTGGAAATGTCTGCTTGGGAATACTAAATGGAACTGAAGTGGGGCTGGGACATTTCAATATAGTTGGGGGTAGGTGATGGTAGTCGTAGAATAATAAAATATCATGGAATTTCCTCCTATTTTCCTTGTAATAATCTAATTTTTTCCCGCCTTTCTAACATTGGTTTTCAGACGTATCTTTGCAAGACAAAATGGTGATCTACGACAACGAAAAGCAACAGATCGGATGGGTTTCTTCAAACTGCGATAGGCTTCCCAAGTCCTGAGCTATCATGTGTTACTTTCTTCCTTTAATGCAATAGCACTTGGGAGTTTCTCACCTGCATTTTTTTTTCTTCCTCCTCTTTTTATTAACAGCGTGGATCGTGATTATAATAATGAAGGTTTTTGGCAACCTTATGCGGCTGATTATGATATCATAGAAGATAATTTTCTGCCAACTACTGAGAATGTCAATCAGCCGATACACAGAAAAAGCTTAGAGCTCTGATCGAAAAAGGATAAACAACACGATATTAATAGCTTGCGCTACTATAGTATATGCCGGGTAAATACCTTTCCCAGTCAATTGATAGAATATCATTTTTGGTGGTTGTTATTGTTGTTTTGTAAACAAAGTAGAAATGATCATTAGGGGTATATATCCCAAATAAAAACAACTTGATTAAAAAAATAAGTTTCATGTTACAGAAGAAATTCTTGTATATCAATATCTCCTCCCTACATTTTGCAAGCATTTGAGCATTTCTCCTTGAAGTTGGCTACAATAGCATTAAAGTGCTTCAAAATCATTGCTTTTCTACCAAATAGACGGAAAGTTGCTAATGCATTAATTAATTTGGTTATTATCTCCTCGAATCTACAAATTCATAATACCTGCATAAACACAGCAAGATGTGGTAAAGTGCTATCTGACTGAAGAAAGATTGCTCAGAGCTGTACAACGCTGAATAAATCCAAACATTTCAAGAGTTGCTTTTTATCTTTATGTTAATTCTTCGAGCAACTTTTTATGCCGAGCCAACTCGTGATCCTGGCAACAGATCACTGCTTCAAGGGGCTGGTCTAAGTTATTGATTGTGTGTGATTCCTTGTTTATTCATAAGGTAAACTTATTCTCACTTCCATTGTTTCAATCGTTCCATCATTTTTTTTTCTTAAATACCCAAATTGAAAATGAATTTAAAAATGTAAATGGATTCAATGCAAATGTCACACATCGGAATTATATACAGGTAGAATAAGAACATGGATGTATACATTTTTTTTCCATGATTTGTGTTCATTACTTGTTGAAATAAGCAAGCAAATCCACTAACTGGCTCATGTACTACAAGAAAGAATCCGAACCTAATATTGGTTACACAATGATGGAGCTCGAATCAATCTCACTTGGAAGATTTAGTTAACAAACACAAGGTTTATGCAGTAGTAGATGAAAAGATATACATGTTGCTTGATCCAAAGTATTGGTTAGGTGTATGGGTGGTTAAGCTTTTTCTGATCAACATGGTATTGAAAGCTGGTTAGATGAGGTGGCCTGATGTTCGAATCATCTCTTCCTGCTAGTTAAATTAAAATAAGCTGTGTATGTGTTTGAACAGGGGCAGGGAGCATTAAGACTTCAGATCAAGCAACAATTTAACAAATAAAACTCTCAGAGAAGAGAACTGCAGCCATATGTGTTTTCATATGGTACCCAATCATGCATGCGCAGGGCTTTCAGTTAAGAAACGCATGTTTGTCAAATTTTCCAACTACGAAAATAAAATAACAGTAACAGTAAAATAACACAATATGTAAAAAACTGTCCATTGAAACTAACCTCCAAGTTCTCCATTTACATGTCAAACGTGGCATACTACAACAGATGATTAGAACACTGCAAAAGTATTAAAAAAACTATACATTAGGCTACGAAAGTTCCAAACAAAGATTTGAAATGTTATGCAAGTGATGGCAAAATCAGACTTTGCAACATTAATACCGTATTTTCAATGAAATTCATATTTCAAAATCATTTACAATATGAAATTGCTGATGATAACATCATATATTCAGAACATTGATGCAAAGAATGCTTTGGATTATTGGATAACATCAAGCATCAAAAATAAGTTATACACTGAAAACAACAGGTGTTAGAAAAATCATAGCAACAGTAGCAAATCATTTATTTGACAGTGAGCTCACAGAAAGAAAATGGAGAAATATAACCTTCGCGTGGCAAATTTTTGTTATAGCCTCAACATGAAAATTCTGCAGTTCTTCAAGCATTGCTACATCCAGACCACCAATATCTTCCCCCTGAAAGAAAAATTACATCAAATATCATCTGTAATAGATATCCAAATGATTAATAAGCCAATAATCAACTATCTCTAACTTGCAAATATGCTTAGATACATAAGGCTGTGCTTTGGATAATGCTAGTCTAAAGCATGTTGATGCCGCTACAGTTTCCTACTAAAGTAAAAAAAACGGAGTCATTATCCATGGCTGGTCCAGCCTATGCAGAATTCTATGAAGGGGTGAGCTGGAAACAGTTTTAAACTCTTTTTTTCCATTTTTTCTCAAAAGCTACTCTCAGGGTTCAAAACCACACACTTTTACTGTTAGTACATGCCAGCCCAGCAATGCATCAAACAAATCTTTAATTCATTGATTAACCTGAAGTCCAGAAATCACACATAAACTGTTTGCAATTGTTTATAATTTCTCCGTGCAACAAAGGCTGAAGGAAGTACATACCTTCAATCTGGATATAATGCTTTCCAGTTCTTTGCATTTTCTTCTTTCTTTCTGATAGTTAGCACTTAACTCTTCAAAGGAACATGTACCATCCACATCTTTATAGATATTATTTTCTTCAGATAATTTAAAAGAATGCCCGTTCGATGGCATAAATCCATTTCTAACTCCTGTTTGCAAAACTGATGTATGCACCCCTTCAAACGACTCGGCATTAATGCCAGACTTTCTCATCTTTGCAATCAGCACCCACATATTAGCAAGCTCATTTTCCAAATCTTCTTCACGCTGTTTTGCTTCATCAACTTTTTTCTGTAGTTCACCTTCTATTTGCCCTCTCTCAGATAAAGCAGCTTCCAAAGCAGCTTCTCTTTGGTATCTTGCACTAAGTTCTCTCTGCAACTCCTTGGCATTATTTTGCCTGAACTCATAAGAACCAGACCTCTGAAATAAATTAGATCTGCAATTGGCCTCCTTTGTAGCAGCCAGCTCACGGTTCAATTTTGCATTTTCATAAGAAAGTTTGGTTACTTCTTCAGTCAAATTTCGGAGCTCAATTGCTGCAGACGAAGCCAATTCTTTTGCATATGAAGCTTCCTCTGCCAGTTTTTGGCTGTGAATTTCAAGGCCATCCCTTTCTTCAGTCAGTTTGACCTTCTCTTGCTTCAAATTCTCTATCTCAGCAGCCTATGAAAAAAAAAAGCAAATCACATCAATAAAAACATTTTAATAAAACTTATTGAAGCAGAATATTGAGTAGCTACAGCAGAAAAATGACAGAAAAGAGAGATTAAAAAATAACCTGCATAAGAACTTGGCTATTTGAGTCTTCCTGGGAAAATATTCTATTTAAGCTCATGACACTTGGTGGTGTATGTTCATCAACATAAGTTTCTTTACACGAGCTAATACCATTTCTCCCTTCATTCTTTATTATCGATAGATCTCCAGAACAAGTTCTGAGTGGAAGACCCTCATTCTCTACCATTTTATGTGGACTACCAGACGTCTTATCTGATAGTGTATTGATCTGTTGCCTTAGCAGAAGAATAGTTTTTTGCATCTCCATATTCTCTGATATCTATTCACAGAAACAATATAAAATAAAACATCTTGCAACTGGAGCCATGGAAAAGAAACCACACTAACTTTTAGAATTGTACCTTCAACTGTAGTTCTTCCTGAAGAATCCTATTATCAGCCGACTTAATCTAGAGTACTCGTCCCATGAAAAAGAAATCAACTTAGTAAGATATAGTTGACATTTGAGATCAAACAATCATCTACATAGCTACCCATAATATAGAATAACAAACCTCAAGTTCAAATGTTTTTTCGTTAAGCTGAGTAGTAAGCTTTGACAAAGCCTACAAGAGAACAAAAAACAATTTAGAAAGAAAATTTTCACCACCACAGAAGAGCAATACAGGAATTACCACCCTCCAACAAAAGAAAAATTTTTGTTTTTCTGTGATCCATCAGCCAAAATTTTGGCAAATGATTTATTACTTTTTCACTTGAGATCTCAGTACAATAAACGGTTACTGATGAAACCGATGTATTGATTGATTCTATATTTGAGCATAAAAGAACAATGTTGAAAGGAGAGGAGAAAAAGAACCAAGACACATTGAGGAGCCAATAACTACCGGCTCCCCCCGAAATACAGTGATCTGTTTCAAAGAAAATAAGAGAGTATTATTTAAACCAGGTAGTAAATTCTTCATCCACCCACTAATTGCAACGAAATCTGTCCAGTCAATTTGAAAACCTAATATGGAATCATTTTTTTCTGTATTTTTTGATTAGCCAGACTAATTGGAAAACTTCTTTATCCCTCACCTTTTATGATTGAAAATTTAATTGCTGTAACGCCAGTTCCTCCAGTTTCATTTAAAATCCATCCCTTGAAATATAATTACCTGTGACATCTCAATGGTACTTGATGTATGCGGAGTAACCTTGACAGACCCAATCATACGTTGCTCCAAGACACGTATTTGAAGCTTCTTGTCACTAATTTCATCCTTCAACTTCTTCATGTGCTCCTACATCACCCATTAGGACCATTAAATTTAACTCATTAACAGATCAAATTTATTCAATGTCTTCCAAGAGAAGAAGTTGATAGAACTGCTCACCTTGACCTGTGAATCTTCGGGGTTTCTAGCTACTTGCTCTGACAGTCTTTTCAGCGAGCTAGTGCACAATGCCACTTCCCCGGCTAACATTTTCACTTGCTCATAAAGAAGATCCATTTGATCTGTGATAGTAGTCCCAGTCTGTCAAAAAGCCAATAAGCAATTCTAGTTAATATAAAATCCCTAAGCAAACCGTGGAGCACTTTTACCCCTAATATATCAACAAGCAAAAAGAAGTGTTTAAAGTGTTTGCAAATTAACAATTGCAAGAAACATTTTAAACGGCACCTAAGGAAGCCAGCACTGTACTTCTGCTTGTGATTTTAGAATGTGGCAATGACCAACCAAACTAAATGGTGAGGATTGTAATTTAGAAATAAAAGAAAAGGGGAATCAGATGTTCCGTAAAGACACAAGAAGACAGGCTGAAAAGCATGTGGAAAGGGAAATTAAGTAATCGCATCAATTAGGCAAGTGATAATTTTATATCTAACACCTAATACAAAAGATACAAACAGGACAAGAAATTGCTATGAATTATAAATGCAGCCTGGATTTCAAATACTATATCATCAACATTAGATATATAATACTACAAATTAAAACATACGCACTGACTTTTTTTAGCATATCCATTAAGATACTAAAGCACAACTGATAAAATTGTTAGAGTTCCTCTCACCGGCGGCAGATGACGACCTCCAACAGTGGCACTAAACAAGTCACCTGCTTTGGTTCTTTCTGGAAATGAATCAATTGTGGAATCATCTCCTCGTTTACTGCCTGATTTTCTCTGTCCATCCTTTATATCTTTGAATTTTACTGTATTCTGTGACTTTGAGGAAGATGCAGGTGATCCACTGGTGGAGCTTCCATTATCAGCATTTGGTGCCAATCCAACCAGATTTTCAGGCTTCTGCATCAGGTAATTAAACATTTGAGTCCAGTTAAATGAATGGGAATCACAGTAACAAATTATCAGCTGCTATAAATATAAACTTTGTATTATACTTACAGAAACATAAAGCAATATCCCTCTAAATAAAGCAGTGTAAAAATGATTTCATTATATCTAAATTTCAGTTCGGGGTTTAAACAGGTTAGCACAAGTAACAATTGAAAAAACTTATAAGAAAAATTTTTTAAAACAACAATGAATAAAATATAAAATACCATAAAGATAGTTGAAATATTGAGGAAATCAGCATTAAAAAACTGAGACTCAACAGGTTACTTATCTGGAACTCTGAGAATAAAATATATTGTACAGTCTAATCACACTGAAGAACAGCATGAGGTAAAGGAGAAAGAAATTGTAGCTCAAGAAACACTCAGTTAACCATTAAAAGGGCATTGTGTGTCAACTCTCATAAGTTAATGTCTCCCCATTTTGATGGCCACCACAAACAAATTGACCCATTTCAAGGTAATTACCAAAGCCCTTAAGTGGAAAAAACAGGACTATCATATAAGAACTTACTCTCATTTTAAACCATCCAAGCACTCCCCGCCTCCTGCTTTTTTTGTAATCTTTAACCAACTCATCTAGACTAGTGATATCATCCCTTGCTTCTGCTGAAAGCTCTGATACATAGCTTCCAGCATCATCATCAATCATGTACTCCCGTTTTCTATCCGGTAAATATGCTAGCTGCATCATCAATGGAATCAGATATAAGTTCGGGGAATGGCATAGTCACAAATAGACTTTGTTAGGTGATAAACAAAATTCTGTCAGATAAAAGTTACTATAAATTCACAACTCTACTCATTGGCATGCTGATTAACCATCATGAATGAAGTTCAGACCTCATCTTCCCCAAAAGAATGCCTCCTTCTATGGCCAGGCCTTTCAGGAATGCTTGATGTAATGGAATTTTTAGTTGAAACCAATATTAATTTGGTCAATCGCTGAATTCTTCCCATCAGAGCTGCCTTCTCCTGTTCCTCTTCCTCTAACCTTGATTGCAATTTAACTTGACCAGCCTCCAGCTTTGATACCACAAAACAATACATATGAGAAAAGAAATGATTGAATGTACATTGACAATCAACAATTAAGACCAAGAAAGAAATTGCCAATTGAGGTAAAACGACTATACATCAACATTTATAACAGTTCTGATATTATCTATGTCCAGCTTATAACAACAATTATTCAAAAATTCACAGCACAGCACAAACCTGAAGCTTCAAATGAACCAGATCTTCTTGACTGGATGCAGCCACATGAGGATTCTCCATCATTCCACGCCTCAGTTGTTGGAGTTCTTGCTTTAAACAAGAAATTTCTCGCTGGTACTTCTTAATAAGAGACTTCTCATCCATAATCTGAAACAAAATAAAAGTTTATAATGAAGTGCCAACTGAAGGAAGAAAATTAGTTTGCCAACTGAAGGAAGAAAATTAGTTAATAACCGGCCACAACAGGGAATTCACCTTATTCTGAGAAGCCTTAATTTCCACATGCTTGCTCCGATGGGCAAACTTCAATGTGTTGTGTGTCTCTTCGCTATTACTAGAGGCAGGTGTCACAGTGCAAATAAGCTACAATAAAGTCCAAAGGGTACACAAATTAAAATGTATTGGTATGAGATCCTGTTGTGACATTTTTTTTCACTAGAAACATGTATTGACTAAAAAAGGGGGCATAGTGTAAATACAGAAGGATCGTACATCATGTATCTGAATAGATGTCCAATTCTTAAAATATAAATCAACATGTATATAACTATAAAGTATTCACAGATTGTTACTGCACACAACAAATGAATTAATAGTACAATCAGTGACAATCATATAAAAGCAAAATAATTGTAGTTGTTGCATTGATCTTAACAGATATCCGTCTATGGCCACTAAGTGACGACTGCAATAGACGGGTGAGTGTCGAATCCCGATAGGGAATATGAGTGGCCTTTCCATCTGTTAGTTTAGAAATCACCTGCAATGGAGACACTAATAAGTTAGACTTGAGATTTGACAGATAACAATGACAATTAAATTTATAAAAGCCAATTAGCAATCTTTGGCATGTCAAATAATCCAGTTACAAGCATGCCATGATAAAATTTAGAAGTTTGGCCAAGCTCAACAATTTTGTTTTGTTTGTCAAGATTATTAATATTTACTTCTATATGACCACTATGAGTATGAAACAACAGATGCATTTTGATAAAGTTCTCATAGTACACATGAAAAAAGAAAGAAGATAAGGCAGAGAAATGAGAAACATCTTACAGTGCCAAGAGTAAGCAAGCTTTTATTTATGTATGAACCCTCTTTTCTCCGTAATCCAGTTGTCTCAGCTTTAGAACTTTCAGATCCTGCAAGATCAATTAAGTTCTACAAGCAAAAAAGTTGAATCGCTTTTACACAAAATTCTATATGTCAAAACCAAAAATACATCAATACCCTGAAGAGCTGGATCCACAAAAATTACATTGACAACTAAAACTTGAATAACAAAGGTCCACTTGGGAGCAAAGGTATTACCAGTTGGGACAAAGTGACATCTTGCTCTTGATTTTCACCACATGGACTGCTCTCAATAGTCTGGTAAAATATAATCGTTAAAGCAAAGCAGAAGTTATGACAGAACACAAAGCCTCTACAAAGGAAGACAATCACCAGAGCACCACAAGCAAAGTATTTTTTATTTCTGATGAATTTCATAAATTTTATTGCTACAAAAAGGAAAGTGTATAATAGAAACATGAAGCATTGGTGACCCTCAGAATTTATTCACTACATTTACAAGAATAAGCTTGACATAAGAAAATTTTATATAAATACAGTTAGGAAGAAATGGAATGTTCACTAGTGCAGTTAAATTAAGAACCAATGTAGGTTAATTACACATTAAATAATAAAGTCAATAGAAGACTGTTTGTTAACCACACATTTAAGAGATTTCACAAGAAGAAAAGGGATGAGAACATTTGCATAAAAAACAGAAAGCTCCATACTTATGGAATTTAACTGCGCACATCAATTCTATCTGGGTATTTGGTGCATCTGACTGGACTGGATTGTATAGGTTGGATTTAATTAATTATTTTTATAATATTGAATTAAATAATAAATATTTTCATAATTTTCACTTAAAATATTCAATTTTAGGATGAGTTAATTTAATATATTGATAAATAATATGGTTTTAAGTAATTAATATTACGAAATTCTCATAAAATATAAGAATGGATGATTATGAAATTAATATTATTTAAATTTTAAAATATTAGTTAAATTTTGATGATTCTTATACTGAAAATACTAAAATATTAGTTAAAATTAGATGCAACACCGACCACACTAAGCTTTCCGCTCGAATTGATTCACAAAACGCGAGAGCCTTTTTTCATAGCAGTCCCACCTATTTATGCAGTCCATACTCCATAAACGTTGACTGGTCCTTATCTACTCTTCTCAAACAAATTTGGGATTTGAGATCATCTGTAAGATTGGTTTTAGGATCATAAAATCCTTTTGTATATTGCACCAAATTTACTTCCAACCACAAGGAACTATGCATCTGTTCCCTCGAAATAGGAGTATCTTACTGGGTTTGCTTGATTGTTTACCAGCAGGTTTGAACCATTGTCAAAAAAGAAAAAAGTATACCAGTTAAATTGGAAAAAATAAGTACCAGGGTGAATATAGTGTGGCTCCGACTGCTAAGGAGATTGAAATTGTTAGAGCCCACATGCCTATGCTCTGCAACAATATCATACATGATATGTTAAGTGTTAAACCTCAAAAGCAATAACATTAGCAGTAGAGAGAGTGCACATGAATATCTGATGAAGATAGGAACTTTAAAAGATAAAAGACAGATTTTCAAATGGAATACAGGACAGAACATATCAAACAAGGGAAGAAAAGATAGAGACAAGCAAACATAATGCGATCTGCTATTGAAGCCAAACACTCTAGAAAATGGCACTATATACCTTCTCCAGATGCTATCAGGGACAGTGCATGAGCAGGTGACAGCACAACTTCTTCTCTAATTCCCTCTACATAGGTTCCCTACCAACACAAAAAACACACATTCAGTCAATAGTTATTCTAAGTTTTCAGCCAGTCAAGATTACTTCATCCAACATAAAATGAACTGGACATTCAGTTGAGCAAGTCAGAAAAGGGAATTAAAGTACATGATTTATATTCACTACAATGGTAGTATTAACTTCACTGTCAGACAAGGTCAAAATTATCAAAAATAGCCTTATAATTTCATTAAAGTCCAAGCTACTGTCGCCTACTAACTCCTTAGATTCCACCATGAAACCAAGCCCACCATGGATTAGGGCCTGTTATTGTCGTCTCTTGCCCATCAATAGCATAAAAGGTATATATTCTTTCAAAAAACATGTCCTAAGTTATATCTCGAGTTGGGTTAATGAGTTCAACTTTGTAATCTTGTTTTAACATCCTCAGGCCAATTATCCAATGTAATTAAACACATACGGTAACAGATTCTTGCATCCAAAACTATGTATTACAAACATCAATGATTTTGCATTTCCTTTAGAGAAAGAAAAATTTTGAGGCAACAAAGATGAGTTTAATGAAGAAAAATCCTATCATGGCACTATGTTTGCCTTTAGAGTAGTGGCAAAGTAGGAAAAATAATAGAAAGTCCAAATGTTGAACTTTGTCAGCACCTGAGCATCTTCTCGTATTCTTAGGTTCTGGCCTGTTGGATCAAACAAATCATTGCTCACCTGAAAGAAAAATTAATTAAAACATTCAATAAACAATGAAATTTGCTTCAGCAAGGAAGATATATCAGACAATTACTTTTAGCGAACTCTCTCCAGGATTCTTCCAAAAGGCTCAGTTGCCTTTACTTTGAAATTTTATAACCTAGTGAACCCTAGAAATACAATCCCCATCCAGACAGATCAAATAAAACTTTTTGACTTATAACTATATGTTTTTCCTCCACGTTTAGAAAACTCCTACCCATTAACCTTCTTCTTTCCTTAGTAGTTGCAGGATCATGTTTGTTTTCTGAAGGCACAGATCATGTTTGTTTTCTGAAGGCACAGGTTCGATGGTCGACATGAACAAGAAAACTACTGACCTTAATGTGTTTTTTCCTATAAAAATTCGCTTGAAACTAAAATTTTTCCTAACTAAATGTTCAAGATTTTCTGAAAAA
This sequence comes from Trichilia minutiflora, assembly GCA_035590515.1. NCBI lineage: Eukaryota > Viridiplantae > Streptophyta > Magnoliopsida > Sapindales > Meliaceae > Trichilia > Trichilia minutiflora. The sequence goes on from JAVXUL010023188.1 coordinate 21,606, forward strand.
AAAGAAGTGAAATGAGACTAACCTCATTGTAAATTTCTAGATAAGAAACACGAAGAAGGAATTCGCACCCTGGTGTCTGAAATGTAGCAAACAAGCTCAGCCAAAGTAAAGAGGAAAAAGAAGAACTTGTTCCAATTACCAAAGATCAACTGGCAACTACCTCTTGAATAATTCCAAATACATCCTTCACTGCCAATGGAATAATTCCTGGAGACTTTTGGTCCCCCTAAAATACGAAAATGGACGTCATGTCCATAGCAAACCATTTTCATTAAGAATAGAGCAAACAAGATGCAAATTCTAAGAAGATCATTCCATTCAATAACTTACATGCATTGTATGAGTCTTTCCACTACTAGTAACACCATATGCAAATACAGTGCCTGCACAAAATATAAGGCAATTACACACCACTGAGTTCTGAATTGTGGAATGGAAAATAATTTCAGTCAACACATAATCACTTTTGAAAATTTCAAGTAAAATTTAGACCAATTATTTTAGTTTGGAAATATTCCTTTCTTAGCAAAAACAAATTTTCAGATTATTGGTTTACCATTTATCCCTTGCATGGCTCCACTTACAACCTGCTGAGCAGTGACATCATACACGTGGCGTGTTGTTGTTGCAGGACCAAACACCCTATCTGCAGCAAACACATGCAGAATCAATAAAAAAATGATTTCAATTTAAGATACAATTAACATAAGAAATTTTCATGAAACAAAAATGTAAAAGGTAACATACATTGAAGTTTTTTTAAAAATTTTTTTTTTATATACGTGAAAAACCCTAATCTATCGAACCGGGGATAAACATCAGTCGAATTGATTTGTCGTCACGTCTGGAGGGATAGCTCAGATAAAACCCACGGTCTGACCCCTTGACTCTTCGTTCAGATAAAACCCATGGCCTGACCCCTTAACTCTTCAAGAGGGTGACACAACCTGGAATTCGAACCTGAGACCCCTTGGGGGTTCAAGTTCTTACCATCAGGGTAAATCCTAGAGAGTTTAAATATTATATAATTTTATATATGAAAGATTCGGCTTCATAATTATATACCAAAATTTGCTAATCCTATTTTCCTCAATTTATATTTTACCATACTTTCAAACACATCAAATGGTCAAATAGCATTTGCATAACTAAACAACTGCCTAGGTTGCATGATTAATATAATCTTTAGAATTCAAATGTCATATACTATACTTCACAATTATAAACGTTAGTCCTCAGTAACTATATTCAACAAGCTAACACGAACTTCAATTCAATACTTTTACAATGAACCATCTCGGTCCATGGTTTATACTAAGCACTATATAATATTCAGAACTTAAAATAGATTGAAAGAGCATTCATTACAAGATCCCATTTCTTGTGGGAAATATGTCACTTCATACATAAAACTCAATCATAAAGATAAAATTTAATAGTGCCACAAATAAAAACTATCTATACAAACAGATGAGACACGGGCACATGACCCACATTATTAACCAATACAATCAAGCCACATCATACAATAATTTCTAAAAAGAGTTTGTATCCATATTATTAATTTATTAAAATTGCTCGTGCAGTTTTGCATGAATTTTGTTTAAAGCTATAACAAGCATTAATAAGTAACAATCTGTCAAACTAAGTAGCTACCCACGTAACCTTCAATCCTAAAATGAAAGTTGGTAAACGAAAATTAAGAAATCATTTTATTTACACTTACCAGCTTGCGTAATAAATAGTATAATTGTAAAAACAATTAAAAAATAATTAGCAACTACTAACCAAAACCATAAGCAATAGAAGGATTGAACTCGTTCCCCACGGTATAATCACCATCAGCGTACCACGCTATTTCGTCTCCTTTATTTATCTCCCGCGGACTGCATAAAAAAATTTTAATTTCTATTTTAAATTTTATTCCCTCCCACAAAAATAAAAGAAGAAAGTTTCAAGAAATCAACCAATGTCAAAACAAAACGACGTTGTGGTACCTGAGAGGGCGGAACCTGACGGTAACCATCACATTTTCTTTCGCCTTACCGGTTTCTGGCCGTTCAAGGGGAAGAGCGGGGGTCTTCGGGCTGGGACTCACCGATGACGCAGCTGGAGAAACAGAGAGTCTCGACAGCGGCCTAGACGACGTCGTAGAAGAAGGAGTCATAGGCCGTCCGGACTGTTTTGAGGGAGGAGACGGTTGGACCGGCGACTTGCGGGAACGGAATGGCGAGATGGAGGACCGGCGGGGCCCACCTGGTGCGGACATTTTCGGAGGAGAAGAAGAGAGAGAGAGAGAGAGAGAGAGAGAGAGAGAGTTTTGCTGGTGGTCAGGTGTAAATCACATGCCGGCAGCAAGAAGCAAGCAGTTTGTGCCGCCTTTTGAATGAAAGAATTTTTTATTTTGTTTTGTTCCGGTTTCCTCTGCTTTTTTCTTGAATGCTTCCCTCCCTCCAAAACGAGGCTAAATTTTTCATTTCCTCTTTGAGTTGGTCTGGCTTTAAGTCTGACTGTCGACTGTAAATTTGTCGGGAATGCCCTTGATGTTTGGTTTAAATTTCGAAATTTGATCATGATCCAGATCATTATTTTTTTTTTTAATAAATAATGACATATTTTATCCCTTTACAACAATTAGATTCCCAAGCACAAGCAGGGCACCCTCAACCTCAAGCCGTTAGTAATCCAACGATGATAAGTGCTTTACTCACTTCCATTCTCATATGAAAAGATGTTTGGATTCCTAAATGGTATTTGGGGTTAATTAACATAGAAACGGTTACAACGAGAGTCCTTGTTTACGTATTGGAGAATGGGTACCTATTTGTTACATATTGATAAACTAATATTTATTTGTGAAAAAATAAAATCCGTTGGCGCAAATATTATTATCCGACAGAAATAAATCTGGTAAGAAAATGCGCCACCCAAAATTTGGGCGGGAATTTTGGGCTTAGCTGGAAGAATAAGATCTTGAGCCGGCAGCTACAAAAGTCAAACGTTCGAATCCATGTAATACACGTATTAAAAAAAACATCAAATATTATTTAAAAGTATTTTGATTTAAAAAAAAAAAAAAGCCTTCTCAAATATTTTTTTATTGTAACGAGAAATCCCCAATTTTTTACATTCTTGTTGCTGTTAAGCAACTTTTTGAATTTAAAATATTCAATTTTAAATTGAAAGTTTAAATGACTGAGAAATTTTTAAGTGAATGATTAAATCAAATCGAATTGATATAATAAACTATTTAAATTTGATTTAAATCAAAAATTCAATTTTCAAATTCAATTTAAATTTTGATTAAATTTATATTTTTTTTATACTTAACTTGATTTAATTAAATATTTAATATACTCAAATTTGATTTAATTAAATTTAAATACTTATTTTTTAAAATTATTACTATAAAATTTTAAATTTACTTAACTTGATTTAATTTAGTTCGACTTGATTATATTCGTAATATATATTCGATTAAACTCACGATTATAATACTTCGAGTATTATTATATTCAAACTTGACTCAAATAGTTATTTGAATTTTAACTCAACTTGATTATTTTCGAGTCGAATTTAAATAGTTTATTAACTTATTTACACCCTTAAAAATTTCAATGAGTATATGATAAATTTTTATAATTAAGAGGATGTTATGAAAATTGAGGAAAAATAAGCATACAAATATAAAATTATCATAAATTATTAGCTTTTAATTTTTAATCTCAAAAATAATTCTTTACTCTAAATTAAAATTTGAGAGTCCACTATTTAATTTACTTTTGAGAGTACAATTTCAAAAAGATTTTATGTTTGAAAGTGAAAAGTCCACTTTCAAATAAAATTCTTAATTTTAAATCCATTTTCAAGAGTTCACTTATGAGAATTCAATTTTGAATCCATTTTTGAAAGTTTATTTTCAAATGAAAGACTTCACTTTCTTAAAAATAGATTTAAAATAAAAAATTTCATTTGAAAATATATTATTTACCTTCGAAAGTGAAAAATATATTTTCAAATGAAACTCTTTAATTTAAATCTATTTTTAAGAGTCCATATGTGAAAGTTCATTTTCAAATGAAAAGTTTTAAGTTTGAAAGTAAAGAATATATTTTTTAATAAAATTCTTCTCTCTAAATCTATTTTTAAGAGACTATTTTTAAGAGTATACTCTCTAATTTATTTTTAAAAAGACTCTATATTTAAAAACGAAGAGTCCACTTTCAAATGAAATTTTTTATTATAAATTTATTTTTGAGATTTTATTTTTTAGAGTTAATTTTTAAGAGTTTAGTCTTAAATCTATTATTGAGAGTCTCCTTTTGAATAAAAGGTTTTGTGTTTAAAAGTGAATAGGTTATTTTAAATTAAACTTTTTGATATAAATTTATTTTTCAAAAGTCTCTTATAACATGATTCTATATTTTAGTACGTATTATTATTTAAAATATATATTTTTAATTTAATATGTTCAAATTTTTTTACAGGATTATTTCTAAGTTTTTTTTTTTTTGGAGAAGTTAAGTATATAGATCCAAAAAAAGAGGTACAAGTGTTTGTACAATGATTTAGGGGTGAACCCCGAAAAAGATGCTCACAGCGAACAAATAGCACAAACGCCAAAAAGGAATACGCAGGCTCGAAAGCGACATAACGTCAAGAAAATAGCACGCAGACTACATAAAGTATAATTAAGTAAAAGGGCCCAAGTGCCCAGAAAAGCACACAACCACATAAGCTAAAGTACAAAATACAAAGAATATAAAAAGAATACAACCTCAAGCTGCCGCTACAGGTCATTTCTTCTTCTTCTTCTTTTTCTTAGACTGATGACCAACTGGTGGTGTACTAGTGTCAACCTGTAATGTTAGAGACTGCGTCGAATAGCCAGATCTCAAACTCAAAGCAGGCTGCTCTATCGTTGGTGTCAATGTAGCCTCAGTATTGAGAGTGTACTCTTTGAAATTCGGATTTAGCGGAGAGAAAAAAGAGGAAACCCCAATCCTATCATGTCCAACAGAGCTCACCTGAACAGCACCACTGGAGCTAGCTCTCTGTGAATCTGGAGTCAAAAGTGGAAAATCCTCAATCCTATTAACAAAGGTGCTAGGAGGCACCATCCGTTGCTGAACTATAGGGGTCTTACCCCTATCTATAGACTGATGAACAGGTACAGAAGCAGAAACGGGAGTGCCATGAACCTGCTGATCCTTAGGAGCATGGCTCCTATCTGAAGACTGATGCACCTGTGTCGATGAGTCATCACCAGTCTCTAACTCTGAAGACTATGA
>JAVXUL010023189.1:0-11777 GCA_035590515.1 Trichilia minutiflora
GAGGATTAATGAAGGCCTATCACGGTGTGGATGAGGCCCAGAAAATCTCTTTGGATGATTTAGTAGATGAATGCAAGGCATTTTATGTTGCTGGACAAGAAATAACTACGAGTTTGCTCGCCTGGACTGTTCTTCTTCTTGCCATTCACACCGATTGGCAAGAAAAAGCAAGGAAAGAAGTTCTGGAATTATTCGGCCAACAGAGTCCAAGAGCAGATACAATCTCACGATTAAAAACTGTAAGCAAGATTTTAGGCTATATTCAATTTCTATTTGAGTTTACATTGTGAACTAATTAGTCCCTTTTTCATTGTAGATGACCATGATTATCAATGAAACTTTGAGGCTATATCCTCCTATTCAAATTATGAGGTATGTAAAAGAAGGAGTGAAATTGGGGAAGTAAATAATTCCAGCTAATGTGGATATAATAATTTGAGTTCTAGCAGTTCACCATGACCCTCGCATATGGGGAGAAGACGTTCACCATTTCAAACCCGAAAGATTTGCAGAAGGGGTAGTGAAAGCTACCAACAACAACATGGCAGCTTTTCTTCCTTTCGGTTTGGGACCCAGAACTTGTGTAGGGATGAACTTTGCAATTACAGAAGCCAAGATTGCACTCTCTATGATTCTGCAACGATACAGTTTCGCTCTGTCACCAGCATACGTTCACTCACCCATTGAGGTAGCCTTGCTAAACCCACAACATGTAGTTCAAATCATTCTTCATCCTTTGAGAAAATGAACTCCGGATGAGTTCCCATAGCAATCGTGAACAAGATGATGCGATGACTTAAATTCATAGGTTTAAATCAAGCCCACCAATGTAGCACAAAATAAAGCTTTCTCAATGTTTCTAAAAAATGTAATGGAGTAGTGATATATTATGTTTGGAACAGAATAATCCTTTATTGGGCAAAATACTATGATCGCTATGAATTCGCAGTGCAACAAGCAAATGATAAATATTATAACCAAGACCAAAAGCATAACAAAGCTTGCATATGTTATATATATATATATATATATATATATGTATATATGTGGGTGTAGTTATTTCAAAAGACAACTATCTTAAGTTATTTTTGTAAAATGATTTTTATTTTTATTATTATTATTAATTAAGTATTAATATTCTTTTAAAATTATATTTAAGTTAAACCTTATCTTTTGACTTGTGCTTACATAAAATCTCCTTAATTGCAGTTATATCGTTCACATTAAAATCTCCTTAATTGCAGCTATAACGTTCACAATAAAATCTCCTTAATTGCCGCTAAAACGTTTACATGAACGTTAGTCCTGGACTTTTCTCCTCCATTCTCTTCTTCTCTACCTTTAACGTCACATATATTTATTGTTGACTGGGAAATAATATATAAATATATTGTTGTTCTACTCTTGGAAAAATATATATACACCAGAGGAACCTGTTAAACCCTAGGGATATTCAAATAATCCTTAAGAGCAATGTGTTATATCTACGTCTCAGGTTTTAATCCTTTATTCCTTTATATTCTTACTGAATAGCTAACAATCTTAAGAATTATGGATACCAACAACAATACTTCTCCTCCTGCTACTAATCCTAATTCTACTCAAAATAATTCTGGGAGTCAATCTGCTGTTGTTGTTTTGCCACACCCTACGCCAAACCATTCTCAGATATCTCAAAAATTGAAGTCTTTAGAAGACAGAACTTCAAAAGATGGCAGGAGCGTGTGTTTTCAATTCTGGACATGCATGGTGTTGTTGCTACTTTAACAGACCCCAAACCTGAACCTACTGCTAACCCAAAGCTTTTGGATGCATGGACACATGCTAATAAGGTTTGTAGACATACAATTGTTAGCACATTATCTAATGATTTATTTGATGTCTACTTTTCTTACAAAGAAGCAAAGGAGATATAAGACTCCATGAATATTAAGTATACTGCTGAGGATGATGAAAAGCAGAAATTTGTTATTGGAAATTTCTACAAATGGGAAATGACAGATGACAAAGACATTAAGATGTAGATCAATGAGCACCATAAACTGTTGAAGGATTTAAGGATTGAAAACATCACATTGCAGGATTGCTAATTGAAAAGCTACCAGATTACTGGAAGGATTACAAGCAACAACTCAAACACAAATATAAGCAACTGTCAGTTATAGATTTGATCACCCACATCATAATTGAAGATACCAATAGGAAAGAATTCAAAGCTGCAAAAGCAAAGGAGATTACCTCAAAAGCACACCTGGTGCAGGACAAATCCAACAAGCAAAATAAAAGGTACGAAAATAAGAAACCTGATTACATGCCTAAAGCTACTAATCCCACCTTTAAAAAGAAGGGCTCTTGTTTTGTTTGTTAAAAGCCAGGTCATCATGCACCTCAATGCAAAAAGAAAGTGAGAAATGACAATCCTCCTAAACCACGAGCAAAGATGGTTAAAGGAGATGACATAATTGCTGCAGTCATTTCTCAAGCTAATCTTATGGCCAATGTGAAAGAATGGATAGTAAACACTGGTGATAGTAAGCACATTTGTACAAACAAAGATGTGTTTACTTCCTACACTACAGTAGGGGAAGGAGAAGAACATATTTATCCTGGTGATTCTTGAACTGTCAATATTTTTGATAAAGGAAAAGTGCTTCTCAAACTCACATCTGGCAAGATTTTGGCTTTGAATAATGTACTTCATGTGCCTAACATTAGGGCAAATTTAATTTCTGTGGCTTTGTTAGGAAAAGGTGGGGTTAAGGTGTTATTTGAATCTGACAAGATTATAATGATTAAAAATAATATTTTTTTGGGCAAAGGCTATTGTAATCAAGGACTCTTTGTACTTAATATTTCAAAAATTATGAATGAAAATACATCTAGTTCTGCCTATTTGATTGATTCTTATGATATGTGACATGCTAGATTAGGACATGTTAGTATATCTTATATTAAGAAAATTCAACAACTTAGTTTAATTTCTGGAATAAGTAATACTTGTATGGATAAATGTCAAATATGTGTTGAGTCTAAATTAACAAAGAACCTTGCAAATCTGCTTAAAGAGAATTTGAATTGCTAAGTTTAATTCATACTGATTTAGGTAATTTAAAATAAACAATGACTAGAGGTGGCAAAAAATATTATGTGACTTTTATTGATGACTTTTCTAGATATACTAAAGTATATTTACTTAGAAATAAAGATGAGGCTTTTGATATATTTTTGTTGTATAAGGCTGAAGTAAAAAATCAATTAAATAAAAGGATAAAAAGAGTTAGATCAGATAGAGGTGGTGATTATATTCTGTTTAATGACTTTTGTGAAAAAGAAGAAAAAATTCATGAAATTACTCCTCCTTAATCCCCTGAATCAAATGGTGTAGCTGACCGTAAAAATAGAACTTTAAAAGAAATGATGAATGCTTTGCTTGTTAGTTCTTCTGCACCTGATAATTTGTAGGGTGAAGCTATTCTTTTTGAATGTCATTTGCAAAATAGGATTCTATATAAGAAAACTGGCAAGATACCCTATGAATTATAGAAAGGTTATTCACCTAACCTGAAATATTTAAAAGTGTAGGGGTGTCTTGCTAAGGTTATACTTTCTGATCTTAAGAAAAGAAAGATAAGCTCAAAACTCCTGATTGCATGTTTATTGGTTATGCAGAGCATAGTACTGCCTATAGATTCTTTGTTTTGAAAAGTGATGTGCTTGACTATAGTACTATTATTGAGACAAAGAATGGTAAATTCTTTGAGAATGTTTTTCCTTTAAAAATTGACAATATTTCTCATGCACCTGGACAAAATAATAATGAAGAATTTTTTGATGATTTGAGAAGAAGTAAAAATACAAAGAAAAGAGACTTCTTTTGAAAATGATTTTTACACATATCTTGTTGAAAATGACCCTTTGACATTTTGTAAAGCAGTTTCTTCCTCTGATGCTTCATTTTAGAAAGAAGCAATTAAAACTGAAATTGATTCTATCAACCAAAACAACCTTAGATTTTGGTAGATTTACCTCCTAGTGTTAAACCTATTGGTTGTAAATGAATTTTTAAAAGAAAATATCATTCTAATGGATCCATAGAAAAATGTAAAGCCAGATTGGTTGTAAAAGGTTTTACTCAAAAGCAAAATGTTGATTACTTTGATACATTTATTCCAGTAGTTAGAATCTCTTCCATTCGTGTTTTAATTGCCTTAACTTCAATTTATAAGCTTTTTATTCATCAAATGGATGTTAAAACTTCTTTTTTAAACGGTGATTTGCAAGAAGAGATTTATATGCTACAACCTAAAAGTTGTGTTATTTCTGATCAAGAGAATAAAGTTTATAAACTCCTTAAATATTTATATGATTTAAAACAAGCACCTAAACAGTGGCTTGAAAATTTTGATCAAGTTTTAATGTGTGATGGTTTTTCCTCTATTGAAGTTGATAAATGTATGTACACTAAGCTAGTTGATGGTGAGTGTATTATTATTTGTCTATATGTGGATAACATACTTATTTTTGGTACTAGTATAAAAATAGTGCATAAGACTAAATATTTCTTTCTTCTAAATTTGACATGAAAGATATGGGTGAAGCAAGTGTGATTTTAAATGTTAAAATCATAAGGAAAGAGAATAGTGTTATGTTATCTCAAGAACATTATGTTGAGAAACTTCTTAAGAAGTTTGGATAGTTTGATATCAAACTAGTAAGTACTCTTTATAATGCTAACACTCAATTAAAGAAAAATAGAGGTGATCCTGTGGCTCAATCTGCATATGCAAAAATCATTGGTAATCTGATGCACTTAATGAACTTTTCATAACCTGATATAGCTTATACTGTTCGCAGATTGAGCAGGTATACACACAATTCTAATCATGATCATTGGGTTGCATTAGTTAGACTAATGAAATATTTCAGAGGTACCATAAATTATAGTATCCTATATAGTGGATTTCCTACTATATTAGAAGGGTACAGTGATGCTAATTGGATATCAGATTTAGATGAAACAAAATCCACTAGTGGTTATGTATTCACCCTTGGTGGTGGTGGTGTAACATGGAAATCAGCCAAACAAACAATCATTGCAAAATCTACAAGGGAGTCAGAGTTTGTAGCTCTGGAATTGGTTGGTAATGAGGCTGAGTGGTTGAGAAACTTCTTAGCAAATATTCTGTTGGGTATAAAACCAACACCTTCTGTGTCTATGCATTGTGATTGCCAAGTGGCAATAGCTATTGCAAAGAATAAAACTTTCAACCGTAAAAATAGATATATTTAATTAAAACATAATATAGTGAAGCAATTGTTAAAAGATGGAATTATTTCCATTGATTATGTGAAGTCAGAAATAAATTTAGCTAATTCTCTGACTAAACCTTTGGGAAGAAAACTAATAAATGAAACATCGAGGAGAATGGAACTTAAGTCAATTTGAAATTAATAGTAGTGGTAACCCAACCTTTATGATTAGAGATCCCATGAAAAATGTTCATATGGGTAATAACAAGTCACTTATTAATTCTGCTAGCACTATTATTTTGATTCCTTCTTAAGGTATGAGTCGTGCTAGTCTGCATTATATGAGAGGATGAGTTTAAAGCTTTTAATGATTTTCATATCTCTTATGAGTGGTGTATGAAGTGCAGTATACACTTGATGAAAATCACCTATATGAGTATGGAGTGGGGCCACTCCTATGAGATTGTGACATTATCTTTAAAGTACTTATGAAATACTAGGCGAGCGTATGACCTATTTGCACAAAACAGCGTTAACAGCAAGAAATGTGGGGGTGTAATGTGATTGATAGAATTTTAACATACAACAAAGGTTTTGGTTCATAAAAACTATAAGTTTCACCAACAACCTTGTATGTTATGTTTTATCATTTTAGGTCTGGTTCATAGTTCAAAATACATCAGATTCGATGCATGTATACTAAAGTTTTTTTTTCAATAATTTAAAGTCTTTTAAAATATTCGGGGGATTGTTATATATATGTATAGTTATTTTAAAAGACAACTATCCCACATTATTTTTGTAAAATAATTTTTATTTTATTTATTTTAATTACGTATTAATATTATTTTTAAACTATATTTAAATTAAACTTTACCTTTTGAGTAGTGCTTATCTAAAATCTCCTTAATTGCAACTACAACATTCACATAAATGTTAATCCTAGATTTTTTTCCTCCCTTATCTCTTCTTCTACGTTACAAATATTTTTTTTTATTGACTGAAAAATAATATATAAAAATTCTTGCTGTTCTGCTCCTAAAAATATATACAATAGAAGAACCTATTAAACCCTAGAAGATATTCAAATAATCCTTAACAGCAATGTATTATATGCACGTCTCATATTTTAATTTTTAACCCTTTATATTCATTTATTTTCTTACTGTAAAGCTAATAAGGGGTGGGAGGCTCGCTCCCTTTGTTTAAACCCCATTTTGGCAATACTTATGTATTTATTATTTTAACGAGGGGGCGTAGCTCCCCTGGTTTACACCCTTGCTTCAATTGCTTTTGTGATGGGGTCAAGTATTTTAGGCACTTCACCCATGCGTGGCTGGCAGTTAATGATAAGAGGCTACCAACATTTTACCGGAGACTATTTCAAGTGTTGAATTCAAGGGCTCTAAATCTTTGAATTGTATCTCAATTTCTAGAATTTACTTTCTGATCACTACACCAACCCTGAAGGCAGTAATACATCAATATTTCTAAATATTACTACCAAATCATACAAATAATTATCATACAACATACTCAAATATCATTTCATCTCTCACTTGATGCAGATTGTCATGTCGTTTAAAAGTGTATAAATATTTAGGACTAGTCAGGTAATTAAGTTGAGAAATCTTTTGCACCAAAATGACTTGTATGAACTGTTACTCCAGAAATTTCAATAGTACAAAATCACATTCCGGCAAAAAATTAAAACATCAAACAAACAACTTTAAAGAAAACAAAATACAAACACAAGGATTGAAAACTAAATACAAACAAAAGGATTGAAGTCCCTAGGATCTAGGTTGCCAATTCCTCACCCAATCTGTCAATGTCGCAACATTTCTAGTGATATCCTCAATCGTATTACTCTTCAATGCCACAACAATATCCTCTGGATAACTTTCTTTCGCCTCTTCCAGCAAAACTTGAAAAATTTCACATTCAATGTTGTTTGAAAGCTTAGCTCCTGTGTAACCTCTGCCATAAAAGCGATTCTTGATATTTAGGAAATGAACCAAGTAAAAACCTTAAAATGGTAGTGGCAAGATCAATCCAATACCTCTTGGTCAAACGATCATACAACACAGAATTGTCAGTTTGAAGTACGACCACCCGATCAAACCATCGCTCTGGAAAGAAATCACATCCGTGGTAGTCCACAATATTTCCCCCTTGTTCCATTAAATCCTCAAGTTCATCACATACCTACAAAATCCACAGAATAAAATTAGATGGTTCTGGAAGAATTAAACTATATGTTAATCCTCTGCTCAACAGCTGATCAAAATTATGCATGTAATTAGGCAGCTTCCACAAAGTATTATCATAATTTAAAAAAAAAATTATAGCAAAAGAATTAGATAAACAATTACTTGTTTCAATCAAGTACCTTAAATAGATTAGCGAATTTCAATATGCTTTCCTAGGGCAAATTTATCTAATGAAAACATACTAATATAAACTAAAACTGATAAAAAATTATCCAAAAATGAAAAACATAATCAGAACCCAGGAGCTATTCATTTCGAGTTTTTGACAGTTCAACGATAAATTAATTTATCTAGGGAAGACAATCAAAGTAAAACATGCTTTGTTTAACTTAAGAATAGAAAAAAAAAAAACAAAAAAAAAACAAGGAACTGGTTTTTCAATAAGGATTGCGATATAAAATACCAGGTCTTCGTTGATGATGTGGCACTGAAGCTTATCGTCCCAGCCGTCATGTAAATTCTTTTCACTGACTAAATCTCCAATGTTTATGTGGCGGAGTTGAGTCAACTCTACCAGAGCAGATGACATCGTCGTCTTTCCAGTACCCGGCGTTCCAGTGACAAGTATGTTCGGTCGATTTCTCTTGCCGTCTTGCATCATATTGTATACGGCGCTAACTTTTTTGTGTACCACTAAAACCCTAATCGAGAATTAAGAGGAGAGACTGGAGAGTGTGTCGGTGTGTAATTCCTCTACGTGAAGGTGTACGAAGTGGAAGGTTGTTAACCAATAAGAAACCGCCATACTCCAAACTTGGTATTTAGGAATTCGATTCATCAAAAAAATATTCTAAATTTTTTTTATTTGTTAAAAATAATAGAAGTGTGCTTAGGATTAATTTGGTTATTATTGGACTTTTTTATTATAGAATAAATTCAAAAATAGGAAAAATAACTGACCCAATTCATTAAGATTTAGGATTGTTTTAAAAGTAATGTATTTTAATATATATATATATATATATTATCCTAAAAAGTATTGCTCTTTATAAGTAATATTTTTTTTCTTCTTTCTAAAAATATAAGAATATTAATATGATTATGAAAATTCATCGTAATTTATCTGTAAGTATTTTTGAACTCTTTATCTTTAGAAAAGTTCAACAACTATGAGTAATATTTAGTAATGTATCATAATTTTTAAACTATATTAAAGAGATTTTTTATCAAACCTTATAATAAGTGTACGTACCAGATAGGTTATATTCTTTCATTATTCAATCCTAATTAAATAAAATCTCATAGAATGTTAGATCATAAACTCAATATATTTGTAAATCATTGATCGATATATCCTAAACTCGTCATCATAAAACTCTTTTATATAATATTAAAGTGCTTGGGTCAAAAACTTTAGTTATCAACGTCCATCTAAGAAATTGAATTCGAATAAAGTTAGCAGAAACCCTAATTCTAATTAGTTGATCCAATAATCCCATCTTGATCATCATCTAAATTCTTATATAAAAAGCGTATAACTAAATTGACTTGATTATATAGTATATGACTAGTCTCATATTTATACACCATATAAATTGTGCATATTCATAAAAGATTTGACTATGATATCTTATGTTAAAGAACTATGTCGTACACTAGTAAAATCTTATGATAAATTATTGACTATATATATATATTTTTGTATACATAGGAAATCCTAATTTATCTAATTAAGAACAAGTGCTTAACAGCCATCACATTCAGAGGGACAATTCAGGTAAAATCCACGGTCCGATCCCCTAATCGCTTCAACAAAGAGAATCCTGATGGCTCAAACCTAAGATAAACGCTTATCATATGTTTAACGTTCTTTAGTTATATTCAAAAAATATTTCTCTAACTATTAATTCGCAGTAATGTTCTTATAACATAATGTTTATTATCATCCACATTAATATCATCTCATAATATTTATAAAAAATATTGAATATATTTATTGGCCGATATTATTACCTAGTCAATATCACTTACATAAAAAACATATCTAATAATTTTATTTAACAATTAAATAAATTATCAAGGTAATTTACACATATATTCTATTCAATTGCATGAAATAATAAAAAAAAATAGTTTATATATACCGATAAATAATTCTTTTTTTATATTCAAAAAAAATATAATACAAGATCGTATATCTTGAAACCAACACAAATGATTCACTGATATTTATAAGGGAGGCACTATCTTTCATTTTCTTTTAAAAATCCGAGTTTCAAAATGCTACTACACTGCTTTTTAAGGCTACTTTCAAATGATCAATGCAATAATGATCAGGTTTCAAGTGGTTGCTTTGGCTGTTGATTTTACATGTCCAGATTTATATATTGATTTCATTGTGGTCCATTGAATTTACAGGGACTGAATCAAATCCATTTTGTCTTGATGCACTAGCCGTTTTCATATTTCGTGTTCTTCATGGAGTAAACCATCATGTCTGTATTCATCTTTTCCTTTTCAATTTGTAATATTTTTCACATAATTTTCCTTTAAATTTGCATACTATGATCTTGTTAACTCTATTGTTAATGCTATATGAATATAGGGAAATCTTGACAAGAACTGTCCAAATGCTGTTAACATTTTAATATTTTGACCTTCATGAGCGCATGGAATTATTAATATGATGTTTATACTTGACATTTATATTAAAAGCATCATTTCATGGATGAACTGTGAGTGTAGTTTTCATGGTTAACAAATTTAAAATTTTCTTACAAACATAAAACCATTAAAGGATCATTAAAACTTTTTGCATGCTTTAATATATGTATTCATTTTTCAAACACCAAAAGAATGAAAAAAACATTGTAACTTCATACCAAACAAATATATCCGAACAACCACTCAGTTCCAAATGGCCTCCAGGCGTATCCACACGCTGGATTGAAGACCATGGTTCCGGTGAAGTTATTGGAAGACATAAATGAGACTATAAACTTTCATAAGCTTATATATAACTTTCCTACACTTAGGAAAATTATTATTTGTTGATTTGGATGTTGGAGAAACCATGGAAACCAATTTCCATCATTTTCATCTTCTTTTTCTTTTCTTTAGTAATCTAGTTTTTATTGAAACAAAAGTTTGCTTTCAAAGCCACTATGGACGTCAAGGAAGAAGAAGAAGAAGAAAGTTTTTCAGTAGCTCTCTCTCTCTTCTCTTGCCTGTATCTATATTAAAGAAAAGAAAAACCAAAACAATTGAACCTTTTTTTTTTCTTATTACTCATCCACGAATGAAAAACCAAAGAAAAAAAATGATTTTATTTTGTTGATTTTCTTTCTTGCTTGGCTGGAAACCAAAATCAAAATAAACACATGGGCTTTTATTATTCCTTCCTTTTTCAAAGCTTACTAGTGGCTTCCATTATAAAAATCAAAGGAATCAATTTGCTCTCAATTATCCAATAATCAATAAGCAAGAATCAAGTCCTTGTTGATGGAAATTATCTAATACGTATCAAACATACATATATACACTTATTATTATCCAATAATAATAATATAAAAAAATTATAAATATTATTATTACAATTTGAAATAATAATAATAAATGATATATATATATATATAGAATTCTTTAATATAATATTAAAAAATCAATTAAATAATAATTATTTAATTAATAAATAAATTTATTAATGAATATATATATATGTAAAATATCGTAAATTTATTAATGAATATATATGTAAAATATCATATATGTCTTCCATTTATCCATAAATTATATTTACGGTATTTCATAAAATTATCGGAATATCCCTCAATATACGGATGCTAGCGCATTATAGTCGAGAGATTTTATTCTTTATATTAAAGAATAAAATTACCTACCGATCAATATATCAGAGCAATGTAATTTTTATTAATATGAAATATCATTAACTAACTTAATGATATTTATTTTAACCATTGCCTTCTACCGATTTTTATGTGTGACCCCCTAGGTTCACCATGAACTAGACATGAGCAGATTTGAACACTTTCACATCACTTCGATACAACTCATTGTAATCGAAGTTCCCAATGATCATAAGTGACCTCTAACAAGATATCATTGTTAGTGTATATGCCCTAGAAACCATTCGTGTTGTCGGTTTCAGAGCTTTTGATCTTGTATAAACCTGATATTTATTAATAAAAGAAATTGTTCTTTATTTACATACATTAGTTGCTTCCTTTATTTTTCATGCAAATGAATATTGAATGTATGTAAATTGTCCGGATAATTTTATTTAATTGTTAAATA
>JAVXUL010023200.1:0-11776 GCA_035590515.1 Trichilia minutiflora
AAAATTTTAGATTTTAATTTTCAAGTTAATTAGTTAATATTACTAAATAAAATATTAATTAATTATTTTTATAAATAAAAAATTAATAAAACCGGAACCAAACCGGAACCGGCCCGGCCCGGCCTGACTCGAAACCGAAACCAGAACCGACCCGACCCAGAATCGAAACCGGATCGTTACTGTTCCGGTCCGGTTCCGATCCGGTTCCATATATCTCGAACCGTTGAACCGGACCGTTTCGCCTCCCGGTTCGGGCCGATTCCATTAAGTTGGAACCGACGAACCGGACCGGACCGATCCGAACCCTCCGATTCAGACCCGTTAGACACCTTTACCTTCAGAGTAAGTAATTACTCCGGAATGGTACAGTAACTTTAAAGATAGCTAATGAAACAACTATTGTTACTATTTATTCAGGGGCTTACAGATCTTCTTAATAAATTTCACATAACTAGGCATTAACTCAATGCCTCTATAAATAGAATATCAATATGGAGCTTTTTGAACATATCTAAAAATCTGGCGAATTGCTTGTCCAATTTTTACTTTGCATCATACGTATTTTGGTAGAGATGGGTGGGTTGTAAATAGAATTACTTGTATTCAATTCTTCCTTTTTGATCAGCTATTCACGACTTTTCAACTATTACTTCTTCTTCAATTGGCTTTTTAGAGGCTTCATGACTCTTAGTGTCTTCTTGTAGCTTCTTCTCATTCTATAATGTAACTGCCTTACACTGCTCATTCTTTAGAGTAGCCTCTACATTACTCGACAGTATACTTTGAGGGTGACTATTAAAATTATTGGCAAGTTGACCCAATTGTACCTCAAGATTTCTGATAGAAGCAGCTTGACTCTAAAGTTGTGTCTTAGTCTCAGTCATGAATTGTTTGGTATTGTTAGCCAACTGTAGTAACGAGTCTTCAAGTGATAATTTATTCTCTTGTGGTTGTCCCTACAAATGAAATTCTGCTGGAAACATTGGCTTTAATGGTAATGAAAACCTTTGATTGTTGCTCTAAGAGAAATTTGGATGATTTTTCCACCCTAAATTGTAGTAATTTTAACTTTGGTTATTCTATTGCCTCTTGAAGTTGCTCACATATTGCATTGATTAAGAATTGGAATAGCACTGATCACTTGCACGATTCTCATTACTTAAGTCACAAGCCACAAATGGGTTTTGAGTGGCATGAACTTTCCTTTTGTCAATCTTTTGGGGTAGCCCAGTAACGTGGCTAAAAACTTGTGAATTTTATAATACAAGTGCATGTATCACTAATAAGTAATAAAGTGATAAATATGAGTATCGTTTTCACAGAAATCTACTCTAAAATTGTTAATTACTCAAATTTTCTCAATTTAATCTTATCTAAACTAATAATTTAGAAAATTACTATAACTAAAAATTAACTAAAAAGAAAGCAAAATAAATAAACAAGGGTAAATAACCAAGAATGAGATGACCTAGGATTATAATCTTCCCTCAACACTTACATTTGAATCTCTCTACACTCTCCATAATAAATTAATTAAATCAAACTTTTAACCTAGAGTTCTTATTTATCTAAAAACTTCTTCCAATAATCAATTAAAAATACTCCATACTAAAGATACACTATATTCCTATGTGCATGTATTAATCAAGAATTCATTAAGCTTAAACTCTTTCTAGGACTATATATTTCATGTAAGTATATTCCTATCTTACAAAATCTCATTGATTCTGGATATTGATCATATGTTCTAAATCTAAGGCTAAACACAAAATTATCTTTTCCAAGTTCTATTAAGATTTACCACATCAATCTAATTAATGGATAGTTAATTAGATGCATTTAAGTATAAAATTAGGAACAGTTGATATATAATTAAAAAAAATCACAAAGAGAGAAAATAAATTCAGGTTACATGTTGAGTTCCAATTATAATTCTAGAATATAAAATTAGTTCATAATGACAATTGTAAACACAACCCGAGTGATATTATCATAGAGAATACAAAGTAAAGAGAAAAAAGTTTTAAGAAATAAGACAATAAATCTACGATCAAACTTTGATTCTTCGTTTTATTGAATGTCTTGATGATTCTCTCTAGCCATTGCTTCGTCAAAGCCCCCAAAACTTAAAAAGAAGATTAAACTCAGAATAAATAGAGCCGTGGCTTCAACCTCCCTGGAACACCTAACACGCCCAGTCCGCATAGCCACAGTTTCAACAAATTGGTGAGGCGGCTTCACCTTCTTTGGAAAATGCTAGGAAACCTCATTCCATGTTGCCGCGGCTTTAATGAATGGACGTCGTGGCTTCAAGCTCTCTGGAAAATTCTGTAAACAATATTGAACTATGCCATGACTTTCCTATTCCAAAGCTGCAGTTTTCATCCTTGCCTCTCATGCCTAAAATGCTCTTGAAATTTCAAAATTCACACTTCCATTTCTACGTACAACTGAGGACTATTACATTCACAAAAGGTAAAAGACTCAAAAACTTAACAAAATACTCGATTGAGACTATCAAATCACTAAGCCTAAACCCAGTTATCTGCCAACAAACCAACCATCATACATAACAGTTTCTGTGTGTTGAACCCAAGCCAAACATGAACCTAAATCCTATACTTTTGTTGTCCGATATATATAGCCTAAAAAACTAGATATAATTTCTCTGCTAATCTGAACTTACAACGTTGGCCGTGGCTGCTCCGTCGTCTCAGTTGACATGCTGCCTCTAATCCAATTCCATATATTGTTGAAAAATTGGTTGTTCAAGATTTCGTGGTAGAGCCGTCGACAACCATACACAAACAATCTTCCATACTGATACAGAACGATGATAATCACCGCGCAAATCCAAGTAATGCACAATATGACAGAACCAGCAGAGCGTGGAACCATGGTGGAGACCAATGAGACAGAAGAGAGAGAGCCAAAAATAAAAGCAATAATGCGCCAAAAATGAGTGTAATCTTCTTGATTTTGTTGAGCTCGAGACCTGATAGCATCATCAGCCTCAAGTGCAAAGCAGTAGACTATTGTGGCCAGCAGATATGACCATATATCGTCTGCGTGCGTTGCCAACAAGGGCTCGGTCGCTCCTTGAGCATTTGCACACACGACTCCAACGAGAACCGAATTGAGGTGCCAGAAAACAGAGGCGTCGGCCATTGAGGAAATGATCCGGAAAGCTAAAGAAAAGTACTTCACAATAGATTTGATTTTGAGTGATATGAAATCTTGAACTTTCTGCTAATTGTGTTTCTGAACGCAAATGGGAAGTATGCTATTTATAGATTGGCTAGCAATGAGGTATAATGTCTGAGAGGAAGGGAGGTGAGTCAATGGTGAAGTTGTTCTTATTGACGTGTTGAAGCTGCGGGGTGCAGAGAGGCCCTGGGTGTGAAGAGTATTGTTTGTGGGACTGGGATTTGCTTTCAAACTCGGGTTACTACAAGCTAGAGCAAAATTGATCATACTTGGAACTTCATTCTGTTTGACCTGTTTCACCCACCATCTGTTTGCCCTGAAATCCAGAACTTGTGAGTTTTTATCTTTTTTTAAATCCCGTCATTTTCCTGTTCTCACTTTCCAGTTTTACATTATTTTTAAAATCCTATTTTCCTGTTCTCACTTGTGTGAGGCGCCCCCCCTCTTTTTTTTTTTTTTTTATCCTTTATCAATTTCCTGTTCTCATATCCCTTTTCCCTTTGTACACCCATCATCCATTTGCTTTGACAAACCACTAGACCAGGTTCTTCAAATTTGTTGTTTGTTATCATAGAAAGTCCACCCCCTGAAGACAGTTATATACTTCTTATGGTCATAAGATTGTTGTATTGTAATGTAAAGGCTAAGCTTGAAAGGAAAGCGCATGAAGCAACAAAATAAAATATTCTTATCCTCGGCTAATTAATACAAAATATTTCATTGTGTGGTGACAGAGAAATTATATATAAACCCAAAACATTACTCTCAACACCCATTACTCTGAAATAAAGATGGAGAGAGATTGGACCGAAGGAAACAAAGATTGAAGTGGCCAAAAAGAATTAGGGTACTTGTGCTATTGCCAACCTAGATGTGAAGAAAAAAGATGGTTTTACATAACAATTTGTAAATTACTCTCAACACCCATCTTCTCTCTGTACACTGAATCCCACTTTTCTTCAGCTTCCAATTCCATACGCTATATATGTAGATAAATTTGACATAAAAATTAATACTCTCAAACCCCCGGTGTGTCTAACATGGAATTCTCCATGAGGAGCCCACTTGGGTTCTATAAAGAAAATTTTTCTTCTTATCCTTTCGCTAGAGGAAAAATCTGACTGACCTGGGAAGAAATGATTGATGGATAAGTGTTTGTGAACTCAACATTAATACATCTACTTCAGTATGTTCTCACTAAACCAACAATGATGTTTGTAGTTCTAAGAATCGCTAAGCAATATGCAATATTACTTAAAATATAAAACAAATTATAGGATACGAGCGCACATGCATAGACACACACACCCCTATATATATATATATATATATATATATGAATTGGACATGTGCTTATTATTAAAAAAATAAAAAATAAAAAAACGTTGTGGGACAAATAAATTTGACATATTTCGTGTCATTATAAATAATATATATAGACTGATAAAAGAATGGCATCTTTCATAAAATAATTGGATAATAATACTTTAGTACCCAAAATTTTATTTTCTTACAAACAAGATCTTATATTATTCGTTTGTAGGAAATACGTCTCTCACCCAATAACTTTAATTACTATAAAAAAAATAATAATAATAAAACCCTTCTCTAATTTTAATTCAATATGAGAGAGTTTTGAATTGTTAACTCATATGTATTACCTTGATAAATTTTATCAATTAATCCACCTACAATCTTACTAAAATAATTAAAATACTATCTGGTGATGAGTTAAATACTCATTATATTACAATATGACAAAAATACTATTTAGCGTTATATGTTAAATACTCTAATTTTTGCTGGTCAGATTCAATAGTTATGTGCAATTTATCATTTCCGTAAGAGTTATCATTGTAAATATATAAAAATTGATATTTTTATTTGTGAAAATATAAAATTCAAAAATCCAAATATTATTATCCTTGTAAACAGAGTTTATACATGACTACCATGATCAGTGTCAAAGTGGACGGTGGGTGCACATAGCAGAAGAAAAAAAAAAAAGAAAATGAAGGTTGCTTTTGGAAATCTTAGACTTGTATAGGGTAAACATGTAACCTAAATTTTCTAATTACAGATATATTGAAGAAATGGGTGAGAATAATTCAAAAGGAGAATGATTTGAAAGTAACGAAGAAATATCAAAGACAAAAACGATACAAGTGTTAGCGTTTCCACAAATTTTTAGTCAGCCAAATGACCTTTCCCAATAAATAAATTTCAGATTAGATTTTTTTGGTGAATAAACAACAATAGGAAAAAAATATTTGAATTTGATAACTCATTAAATGTTGTCAATGGAAAGGCTAAACATAAAAGGCTATTATTGAAAGGGTAATTTACCACGAACAAGAAACATAAGCCTGTGCCTGCCAGCCTTAGTTTAGCGTAGTTGTGTTAAATAACGGGTGTGGAGAGTACTTGTACTCTTGCTCTTGCATATACCCACAATCAAAACTTGCTTAAATTTTAAATAATGGATGGAACGATAAAATGAAATATGCTTAACACTAGATAAAGACTATTCTTAAACTCTTAAAAATAATCTCTCCACACCCACTCCCACACTCTCTATAAAGTCATAAGCTACCCACCTTACCCTTCCCTCATTTGCATTCAGCAACAGAAGCAGAAGCTGTTTTGCAAGATTTCATATCACACAAAATAAAAGCTACTGTATTCTTTTCTCTAGTTTTTCGGATCATTTCCTCCATGGCCAACGCTGCTGTTTTCCAACATCTGAATCCGATTCTCATCGGAATTGTTGGAGCAAACGTTCAAGGTTCAACTCAGCTCTTGTTGGCAACGCACGCAGTCAATATTTGGTCGTTTCTGGTGGCCAAATTCGTCTACTGCTTTGCACTCGTAGCTCACGACAGGTCTCGAGCTGGACAGCAGAATCAAGAAAATTACTCCCGTTTCTGGAGCTTAATTGCTTTTGTTTTTGGCTCTCTCTCTTCTGTCTCGTTGGTCTCCACCTTGGTTCCACGCTCTGCTGGTTCTATCATATTGTACATTGCTTGGATTTGCGCGGCGATTGCCATTGTTGTTTACCAATGTGGGAGATTAGTTACGGATGGTTGTCGTTGGCTTTACAGCGAAATCTTGAAATTTTTCATCAATAGTTGGAATCGAATTGAAGGCAACAACACGGCAATCGAGATGACAGAGCAGCCACGGCCAGCGGTGTAAGTTCTGATTAGCAGAGAAACTATATCTAGTCTAGTTGTTTAGGCTATATTTATGCATATGAGAACAGAAGAATCGGATTTTAGATTCATATTTAGCTTTGTTTGAGTTCACAGAAGCTATGGCTGTTGTAATGTATGACGTCTCCTTAATTTGTATCCATTGTTTGTATTTTAGCAAATGATTTATTGTCCTTAAAGATTATTTCTAATAGTGATGTGATGTCTTATTCACTCTGTACAAAGAATTCACATCCATGATTTCCAATCTCTAATTTGTTGTTTCTGATTTGCGGGTACGCTTCCAATTCCGTTACTAGAAGTTTGATTTTGATTTTCTTCTAAATTTCTCTGCATGGAACGATCCATGCCGACGCAATAAAATCGCAGGAGACAGTGGGTTACTCTTTTGTTTTGGGGCTGCCGACCAAAGATATGCAAAACTTTCACCGCCAATTTCAATGGTTTCAGGGGTGTTCAAAAGAAAATGTTACACTTAATTCCTAAGCAAAAAAGTACTTCCGCATCCATCTTCTTAATACACCCTAGAGTCCTTATCTTCCAAAGAGTATTAACAAACAACACCTTTGGATGTATATTGTGGGGCTTTGATGATCACCATAAAATTATTAAGAAATCTCACAATTTGGTGATTGTGAAAAGACTTTAGAAATACTATTACAATATAGGTTTATTGAAATAAATTATTAAAAAAAGTATTTATTAGGGTGTAAATTCAGCCACTGTTCACCATAAAATTCTTTTGATGGAAAATAAATTTGTGTTAAGAAATGAACATAATTTAAAAATGTTTGAAACCTTCACAATGCATTTCATTTGATGATGAACATGAACTACCCTTTTGAGCACTTTCAAAATAAGGACCAGAATGCAAAGAGTCAAAAAAAGAATCTTTGAAAGCTTAGTTGGACAGGGTGTATTAGGAAAATGGGTGTGCAGAGAATTTTAAAGTGTAAAGATAATCTTCTACATATATTATATATTAAATATATATACTACCTTCATTAACATTTAAAATTTATTCGGGAAATTTAACTTTCATGATAATTAAAGAGAAAAATGTTGTCACAAATACCCTTAGAGGTGTTTATAGCCCACCAATTATTAACATAATTCTATTATTTAAAATTTAAAGAATTTAATTTTTACTCTAAATAAATTACCCTTTATTGAAAAAAAAATCACATAATTTTTGCCATTTTTTCCCTAGTTTTTGGGATAATTGATGTAGTAAAGCTAAGAATAAGTCAACCTAATTACAATCAATCTCTCAAGCATGAATGTTTACTTTTTTTAATCAACTTATAATAGAAAGTTTAGATGAGGGTTTAGTTATAATTAATAAGTTTAGGGTAAATATTTTATTTTTAAAGTTTCAACTGTTAGTGTGATGAAAAGTGTCAATTTTTTAAATCTTGCTAGTATTTTTCTAAACCTTGTTAAAACTCTTTTTCAAAAAGACTCTCCACACCCATTTTCTTAATATAAACCCAAGCACGACTCAGCTTCCAATGTTTATTCATTCCTGAATCTTTCTAGAAACTTCTTAGAAATTTCTTATAAAAATAAAAAATAAATAAATAGAACAACAATATATAACATCAATTCATTATCAACTCTATATAAACACAGCACGTGATTACAGTAAATCTCGGGTACACTACATTCTTTTAATTTTTTTAATTGGAATCCCACTTTTTTTAATAATTTTTCAATCTTTTATTATAACTCTTAATTCTTTTAGTATAAATATAATAATTTTCAAATTTTTGTAAAAATTTGTAAAAAAGACACATAATTAAACAAGCAGAGCCTAAGTATATTTTTTAACTTCTTCCTTATTCCGAAATTATATATGAATAAGCCTCAAAAAAATTATTAGTAATATAGATTGTTATTAAATAAAAAAAAATAGAGTGGATGTATAATCACAATATTTTAAGTAAACTTCGGGCCCTTGGTTTTTGTCTAATGTCGTAATTAAGCCACTGGCCATCCGTTTATTCAATATTTTCACTAGCATTTTGTTTCTGGACCAAGCCCGGCCCGGTGTACGTATTCAAAAATTCAATCTTTTTCTTGGGCTTGGCTATGGTAAGTAATTTTTCTTTTTTCTTTTTTTTTAAAAGGCCAAGTTTCTTTGTTTTTTGTTATCTATAAATTTGATAAATATCGACATATCCAAAAATAATAAAATAGAGTCATCATCTATATAAATAATAATAAAATAGATCACTAAATTTAAAAATAAAATTTTAGAGTAAAAGATTTGTTAAACATCAAGAAGGTGTTAAATACTCTATAATATTTGTTTAATGGTTATCAAAAATATTTTAATCCTTAATTTAATTTTACTTGTTTGTGCTTAATTATTACACTTTAATCATTATGATTACTTGTTTAATTATTATAATTTGCTTAATTATTACTTTTTAATTATTATGGTATTAGACACTTCATAACAATAGTTCCATTTTAACATCGTTACTATTTAAAATTTGTTACTAATGTTTTGAATGGGTTATGTATGTGCGTGTTAAGTTATTAATCAGTGCATAAAATTTTAGCCCTTTTTGTTGATATTAATGACTTGTGAATTGTTTTAGTGTAGTTAGGGATGCATTAATCAATTAGGTAAAAAATCGCTTGTTTTATAAAAAAATATACGAATTTATCCCCGACGATGGTTGATTATAATATTTTAAATTTGAATTAAACTCTAGACTAGAATAAATGCGAGATTAATAAATATTCTTTTAATCTAAAATAAAAATAAATAGAAAGGTATAGCATTAAAGTTCTAAATAAACAAATAAATGAATAAATTTTTATACTCTGCTATTTTGCGAAGCCTAGTAACTAGAACTATTGCACCACTAGTATCAACCACTAGACCTGTCAAACGGATCGGGTCGACTCGGTTCGGCTCGGTCCATTGCGGACCGGCACTTAAACGGACCGAGCTGAACCGGCCCATTTATTATGCAGACTAATATTTTACTGGTCCTAACCGACTCACGAATTAACGAGCCTAAACGAACCGACCCGCAGACCGACTTTAAAAATTCTAAATTTAAAAATATATATATAAAATACACTAATTACTAGTAAATACAATATGTTAATAGCAATAATAAGTTTATAATCTAAATACAATATAAGCTAACTATATTATAAATTAACATACAAAAATTTTAACAAGTAAAATAAAAGTTTCATCAATAATTTTAAGTTTAAACATATGATCCCAAATATCAAAATATACTAATCCAACATCATTCAATATTAATAAATAATAAATTTAATTATTAACATTTAAAAATAATCAATTATCATCTAAATATAAAGATTAAAAAAAATTAAATTTTTTTTTAATTAAGTGAATTAAACGAATCGGTCTACGAGTTAAACGAGTTGATCCACTTAATCAGTTGATTAAACGAACTGAATTAAATCGATCCGTAAATTAAACGGATTAATTTTTTTTAACCCTAATTTATTTAAATAGTAAATTAAACGGATAGACTTGCGGATAATCGGTCCGTTTAACAGCTTTGTCTTATAGATTCGACTGTGTACATCATATCACTTGAAAGTTGCAAGTACCAAAGTGCAAACCTAACTTTGGCTCAATAATGTAATCTACCCTAACGTTGAGGGGGTCCCACGTACAAATTGATTTTGTCAAACACGCGGAGTGTGGCACAAGATTCGATATTAAATTAATGCAAGATTTTAATCGAATAAATTTACGATAACGATAGATATTTTATATAATTTTTTAAAATTATATTTAATAGAATATTTTATTTTTGACAAAAAGTTTACTATAAAATTTTTTTAATAACTTTTTAAAAAATTATTTATTTTTTATTATAATATTTATAATAAATACTGTTATAAATTAAAAAATAATAAAAATTTTATTAAAAATAAAATTATAAATTTAATTTTAATTTTAATTATAAAATAAAAATGAATTTATAAAATTTTATAAATGTAAAATAAAAATATTTAAATTTAAATTTTAAAAATCAAACTATAATTTTTTAGTACAAAGTATTATAATAAAAAATTAATTTATAATTTTATACTTATATTTAATAAAAATTTTAAAAATTACTTATGAATATAAATTATAAATTAAATTTTTTATAATATAAAATATTATAATCATTCAATAATTTAAATAAAATAAAATATTTATATATTTAAATTATAAACTCAAAATAAATTGATAAATTTTTATGTATATAAAAGAAAAATATTTTAAATTTAATTTTTAAAAATTAATTTATAAATTTTTTATTATAAAATATTATAAATTATAAATTAAATTTAAAATATTTTTTCAAAGATATTCAATTATTTTGATTTTAAAATTTATATAATAAAAATTAAGAGTTTATACTATAAAAATTAATAATTTATGTGATAAAAGTATATGTTTTTATCTTTAGTGAAATTTTTTTATTATTTTTATAAATTATAAAAATTTTATTTTAAATATTTTAAAAAATTATGAAAAAATTTTTATCATAAATTTTTTTGACATAAAAATAAATGTGATTTTAGAAAACCATAAGTACTTGTCATTCTTCTTTATAATAAATTAATCTTATTATAAATAATTTGTTAATCAATTATTTATAATTTAATCTTTAATATAATATAAAAAAAATTTCTTTTGGCCTTTTAATTTTGAAAATTCTCCTGAAGTTTCCCACCGCCGCCGCATCTCTAGCCAATTAAATTTATCTACTTTGCCGGTATAGATTGATACCACTATACACATCACAATGACTCACCAGTCCTTATCATTACACGACACGTAACACGTAACATCTTGAAAATGCAAATCTTATCTTATTATCCAAACAAACCTCCTTTAGATATTATTATTATTATTATTATTATTATTATTATTATCTAAAAGATAATGATAAAATTAAATTATTAACAATATTATTCATCTAAAAACACATTACAAACAGCAGGATATGCATTCATCCATAAAAAAATTTACTATTTATGGATGTAAGTTAGTTTGTTTGCCGTAATTTTAAGAAAATGATATTAAAAATATTTTGATAGTAACTTTATTAATTATTTAATGAATAGTTATGAAATTACTTCAATAAGACAATGAAAAAATTTAAGTCTTGAACGACGATTAAAGTTAAAAAGGACTGGCGCCTAATCAATCATGTTCCAATTTAAATTTTTTAATGAAAAAATTTAAGTCTTGAATGACCGTTAAAGTTGAAAAGAACCGGCTCCTAATCAATCGTGTTATAATTAAAATTTTTTTATTATATATATATATATATATATTAAACTTATAAGATAGTGATAAG
>JAVXUL010023211.1:0-11776 GCA_035590515.1 Trichilia minutiflora
AATATGTTTGATAATCAAAATTATCAAATTTAAATATATAATTTATAATAAATTACACACATGTATCACATTAGGGGTAAAATAGTTATTTTACACTAAATGAAACTATTTCATTTAAATTTTGCTATTTTGCTTTAAAATCATATTTTAACATATTTGATAATCATTATTATCAAATTTGGCAAGTTAGTTACATTAAATAACTTTATGATATCATTATATCATCTATTTAACAATTAAAGAGTTGTTAGTACATATAATCATTATACGTATCAGTTTCGGCTTATTTCTATATTATCATAAGGGTGCTAATTCTCTTTCCATAATATTTTAATCTCTCTCTCAGATTGAAAAAAGCATTAGAGGATCTTGGTGGACCATAAAGGTGCATTGTGAACTAGGGCCGAATATTTCAGCTCTTAACATTTTGGTTGCTCATCGACTATGATTAGTATCTAACAATGCGTCATAGTCCCTAAGTCACAATGAAAAAGTATCTTTGTCAAATTTTTCATCGATTACATGTAACGTATGAGTAATATCCTTCTGTTGTCACATCCCGATCAAGATAGGGTTTATGAACTATTAAAATCCTAATCTCGATACACCTTCGAATCGTCGATCATATGTCAATATTATGTAATGGACATTAACTTATAATTATGATATCCTATCGACATTCGATTAGGAACTTGACTCAGACTGAGGTAACGAGAATTCTTAGTTCAATATATCAAGCCAACGGATCTTATCTTAACTGTCAACCGAATACTTATATAAACAAAGTATACCTAAACCGGCTTCTTGTACAAGACGTAATTAGCCTTACACCTATACACCATATGAAATATACCCATATATACAGAGTTCGATTCTAGATGTCTCAGGTCAAAGGATTACATCGTATACGATTATAATCTATCGATAAATCATTGACTACATGCATACCATGTGATTCATCGATATTTAGGCGGCATCTAGTATGCCTACTTGTGATATGATTACCCAATCAACACCACATACATAGGGAATGATTTGATAATTTATTTAACAATTAAATAAAATTATCTTGACAATTTATATACATTCATTATTCATTGTATGAAAAATAAAAGAAATAGCAAAATGTATATAAATAAAGAATTAATTCTTTTATTAATAAATATAAAAGTTTATACAAGATCATAAGTCCTAAAACTGACAATACGAATGGTTTCTAGGGCATACACACTAACAAGCTCCCATTTGCACTAAAGCCATTCGCTGTGGTATTGAATACCCATCTTCTTAAGATGCTGGTTCAACTGCTTCTATGCCATTGCCTTAGTTAGTGGGTCAACTACATTATTCGTTGAAGTAGTCTTTTGTATCAAGATCTCTCCAACTCTAATAAACTCTCTCAAAATATGATATTTACACTGAATATGTTTAGATTTATGATGTGCCCATGATTCCTTTACCTGTGCAATAGCCCCTGTGTTGTCACGGAATAAAGTTATCAGATAACTTATATTAAGAACGACACCAAGTTCAAATACGAACTTTCACATCCAAACTACCCTTTTGCTGCTTCTGAAGTGACAATATATTCAGCCTCAGTAGTGAAATCTGTTGTCGTAGTCTGTATAGAACTTTTTCAACTGACAGCTCCTCTATTACATACAAAAATAAAATCGAATGTAGACTTTCTATCATTTAGGTTTAATTGAAAATCAGAATCTGAGTACCCCTATATACTTAACTTCTGAGATCCATAAGTAAAAACTAAATCTTTAGTCCTTCGTAACTACTTAAGAATTGTCTTAATGGCTGACCAATATTTTTCACCAGGATTGGTCTGATATCTGCTCATAACACTTACAGTATATGCTATATCAGGTCATGTACATAGTATTACGTACATCAAACTACCTATAGTCAAAGCATAAGGTATACTACACATTCATTGTGCCTCTTTAGTGATCTTTGGACTCATATCTTTTGAAAGATTAAGACTATGATTGACAGGCAAAAGACCTCTTTTAGATTTCTCCATACTGAACTTCTTCAGTAACTTTCTATGTACATCATTTAGGATAATCCTATTACCCTTTTTGCTCTATCTCTATAGATGCGAATTCCCAAAATATAGGTCGCTTCTCCGAGATCCTTTATCAAAAAGGTTTTGGACAACCAGACTTTGGTGTCAGTCATCATGTCTATATCATTACTAATTAATAATATATCATCTACATACAATATGAGAAATATTATGGTATTATAACACACGTGTTTAGACTCCGAGGGTATATTTATCATTTCTTACTCCTCCTATTCATATATTTGTATTCATTCTATACTCCGTATGCGTGTAGATGAAATTCTATATTCATTTGAGAAGTTGGATTGCCTATAATGAAGTTCCAAGAATGAAAATAAAAAGCAAGCAATTCGTTAAGACACATGCAAAATTCGTTCGATCGAATCGAGCAATTTGTTCAAATGAAGTCCCAAGACGTTGAAATAAATCAGGGAGGAACCTCTGGAAATCTTAGAGCCGAATTCGTTCGATCGAATAGCAGTTTATTCGATCAAATTGATCACTTCGTTGGAACGAATGATCGATCGTTCGAACGAATGAGTAGGGAGCTCTCTGACTTCAAAAGTGCCAGATTCGTTCGATCGAATTATAGTTCGTTCAAACGAATCCCGCGATTCATTCAATCGAAGGCATTATTTATTCGAATCAATGTTAGTTCGTTCGATCGAACAGGCACGAAATGATGATTTTGTCCACTTCTAGAAGATTCTCCCTTTGTATTTCTTAAGGGTAAAATGATAATTTTACCCTTTTTCTATATATAGGGGTCAGAGGTCAGATTTCTCAGTTTTTCTTCCTTTTTTCTTCTTCTTCTCTTCTTGCGTTCGTTTGTCTCCGGCTCTCTCTACCCATCACCCCAATCTTTGTCAAATTTTAATTTCTCTTTACCTATACGTCACATTCTATGCATCTTACACGCTGGGAGAGTCAATTTGGTGATAGAGGCACGGGATCGTGAAAGAGGAGCTAGGGTACTTGGGAGAAAATTTGGGATTTTTTGGTTTCGAGGTGAAATCAGAGCAAACCGACCACACCATGAGGTTTGTAGCTTTGATTCTAGCTCGTCTGTATGCTCAGTTCATATTTTTAGACATTTTGATTCGTATAGATTTCACTGTTCATCCAGGTAGATTTTAATAAATTTCGTACTT
The DNA here is from genome assembly GCA_035590515.1 of Trichilia minutiflora. Classification (NCBI taxonomy): domain Eukaryota; kingdom Viridiplantae; phylum Streptophyta; class Magnoliopsida; order Sapindales; family Meliaceae; genus Trichilia; species Trichilia minutiflora. The sequence continues at coordinate 3,232 of JAVXUL010023211.1, forward strand.
ACATTATAGTTTTAACGCGTAATGTGGGTTATAGAGAAGTCAAAGGAAGGTAGAATTATTATTTCAAAAATTTGATGAGTATAAATAGTAACTCTGGTTACTATTCCAGCGAGTACATGGGACTCACAAGTCAGAATCTCATTTATTAGTCGAAATGGATTGGTTTAATCACAATGTGGGTCCGTATTGATATAAATAGCATAGTTTGGCATCTAATGAGGATATTAATACGATTTTGGAGATGGACTGGTTGTCTCGGCATCGAGCTAGAGTAGATTATTTTTCTAAGCAGGTGGTTTTCAAAGGACCGGAAGGATCAGAAGTGATTTTTGAAGGTAAGCGAAATGTGTTATCCAGTAGTATCATTTTCGCCTTAGAAGCCCAGCGGTTCATGAGAAAAGGGTGCCAAGGGTATTTGGCATATGTTACTGTTAGTGTAGTTTCTGAATGTTCGGTGGAGCAAGTCCTAGTGGTGAGGGAGTTTTCAGATGTCTCTCCTAATGAGTTGTCAGGAATGCCTCATATGCGAGAGTTTGATTTTAGTATTGATCTGGTGCCGAGCACTATACCGATTTCAATACCTCCTTACCGTATGGCATAGCTGAGCTTAAGAAATTAAAGGTGCAGCTTCAGGATTTGGTGGATAAAGGTTTTGTCAGACCAAGCATGTCGCCTTAGGGTTCCCCGATATTATTTGTTAAGGAGAAGGATGGAACTCTGCGATTGTGTATTGATTAAAGACAGTTGAATTGAGTCACTATCCCGAATAAGTATCCATTGCCTAGAATCGACGACTTGTTCGACCAGTTGCAAGGGACGAGTGTGTTTTCGAAGATCGATTTGAGGTCAAGGTACTATTAATTGCGGATCAAGGATAGTGATGTAGCTAAAATAGCTTTTCGAACTCGTTATAGTCATTATGAGTTCTTTGTTATGCCGTTTGGGCTAATCAATGTCCCAGCTGTATTTATGGATCTCATGAAACGGGTATTCCATCCATATTTTGATAAGTTTGTGATCGTTTTTATTGATGATATCTTGGTTTACTCGAAGGCCAAGAGAGAACATGCTTAGCATCTCCAGATTGTTCTTCAGACTCTAAGAGAGAGAAGATTGTATGCGAAATTCTCGAAGTGTGAATTTTGGCTTCGGGAAGTGATATTCTTGGGACATGTGATCTCAAAAGAAAGAATTTTTATGGATCCTCAGAAAGTGGAAGCTATTGTGCAGTGGGAGAGGCCGAAGACTGTAATAGAAGTTAGAAGCTTCCTGGGATTGGTAGGGTACTACAGGAAGTTTGTTGAGAGTTTTTCTTTGATAGCGACCCTATTGTCATGTTTAACGAGAAAGGATGTCAAGTTTGAATAGAATGAGAGATACGAGCAGTGTTTTCAAGAGTTAAAGAATCGTCTTACCTCAGCTCCAGTTTTGACGCTACCTATCCCCGGTGAAGGATACATAGTTTTCATTGATGCCTCCAGACAAGGATTGGGATGTGTACTAATGCAAAATGGGAAGGTAATCGCTTATGCTTCCAGAAAACTTAAGAAGCATGAGGAGAATTACCTGACCCATGGTTTAGAATTGGTAGCCATAGTCTTTGCTTTGAAGATCTGAAGACATTACTTGTATAGGAAGAGGTGTCAGATTTACACAAACCATTAGAGTTTAAAATATTTGCTCACTTAGAAGGAACTGAATTTAAGGCAGAGAAGATGACTTGAGTTAATTAAGGATTATGACTTGGTAATTGATTATAACCCCGAAAAAGCCAATGTGGTGGCAGATGCTTTGAGTAGAAAATCCTCAGTAACAGTGGCGTATGTTCGGTCAACATACCTTTTATTGTTATTGAAATTGAAGAATCTACGAATGACTCTTGAGTGTGGTTAGAATGGTTCGATGTTAGCCAGTTTTGTTGTGAGACCGACTCTACGAGACCAGATTAAAGAAAGGCAGATGCAGGATCTAGAATTAATGAAAGTTTGTCAGAACATTATGGATGGTAATGCTGGAGATTTCTATATCTCTTAGGATAGAGTTTTAACCTTGAGAGGTAGCATATGTGTACCCTCAGATAATGAATTGAGAAATATCATCCTAGAAGAAGCTCACTGCTCAGCTTTTGCAATGCATCCTGATAGCACTAAAATGTACAAAATCATCAAAGAGAATTATTGGTGGTCTGGAATGAAGAGAGATATTGCAGAATTTATTGCCAGGTGTATGACTTGTCAGCAGGTTAAAGCTGAACATCAGAAGCCAGCAGGGACACTTCAGCCACTACCCATACCAAAGTGAAAATGAGAGCACATCACCATAGATTTTGTGATAAGACTGCCACGTACTCAATCTGGGCATGATGCAATATGGGTGATCGTGGACAGGTTGACAAAATCTGCACACTTTCTACCCATTAGAACTAAGTATTCAGTTGAGAAGCTAGCAAGATTGTATATGGAAGAGATAGTAAGGTTATATGGTGTGCCTGTGACGATTGTATCAGATCGAGATTCTCATTTTACATCTCGATTCTGGCTCAATCTCTAGAGAGCTATGGGTACGAGGTTGAACTTCAGTTCTGTATTCCACCTTTAGATAGACGGACAGTCAGAGAGGACTATCCAAACTCTAGAAGATATGCTGAGAGGGTGTGTGTTAGAATTTCAGGGAAGTTGGGATCGATACCTCCCATTAGCTGAGTTCGCCTACAACAATAGCTATCAGTCTAGCATAGGAATGACACCATACGAGGCTCTATATGGAAGGAAGTGTAGAACCCCTTTATGCTGGGATAAAGTGGGCGAAAGGAAGCTAGATAATATTGAGTTAATTGAAGCCACCACAGAGAAAGTGAAAATTATCCAAGACAGGTTGAAGACTGCCCAGGATAAACAGAAATCGTATTCGGATAATAGAAGAAGGTATTTAGAATTTGAGATGGGTGAGCAGATGTTCTTAAAGGTATCACCCTGTAACGAAGTGATATGATTTTGGAATCGAGGAAAGCTTCACCCAAGGTTTATTGGACCCTTTAGAATTATTGAGCGGATTTGCCCAATGGCTTAAAGGTTGGAATTACTGCCAGAGATACAAAGGATACATGATGTCTTCTATGTATCCATGTTGAAGAAATATGTACCTGATCCTTCTCATGTTATTAATATGTCATATGTCGACTTGAGAGAAGATTTGAAGTGTAAGGTGCAACCTGTGGCCATTCTTGATCGACAAGAGCGGACTTTGAGAAGCAAAGTCATCCCCATGATAAAGGTTTTGTGGAGGAGTGATGCTGTTAAGGAGATGTCATGTGAGCCTGAGCTGCAGATGTTACGACAATACCCTCATCTTTTTTAGTATTAAGGTACGTCAAATTTTGAGACTAAAATTCTTTTAAGGGGGTAGATTTGTGAGCCCCGTGCTTAGATCTTGAGGGTATATCTGTCATTTTATATTTTTTCTATTCATACATTTGCATTCATTCTATACCCAGTGTACGTGTGGGTGTGATTCTATATTCGTTTGGGAAGTTGGATTAGTTATAATGAAGTTTCTAGAATGAGAACGCAGGGACTCTAACCATATTTTCCAATTAAGAGAAGGACTAGGGAGAAAGTATGCAATTCGTTCGATCGAATCGGGCAATTCGTTCAAACGAAACCCAAAACGTTCGAACAAAAAATGGAAGAACTCCCTAGAAATATTCGTTGTCAAATTCGTTCGATCAAATAGGGTAATTTTTTTGAACGAAGCCTAGAACATTCGAACGAAAAATGGAGGAACTCCCTGGAAAAATTCATTGCCAAATTTGTTCAATCGAATAACAGTTCGTTCGGTCGAATCGATCATTTCATTCGAACGAATGATCGACTGTTCGAACAAAAAAGTGGGGAGCTCCTTAACTTTGAAAGTGTCAGATTCGTTCGATCAAATCATAATTCGTTCGAACGAATCCTGCGATTTATTCGATCGAAGGCATCGTTTGTTCGAACGAATGCTAGTTTGTGTGATCGAACGGGCGTGAAATGTCAAAATTGTCCACTTCTAGAAGTTTCTCCTTAAGAGGACTTAGGGGTAAAATGATAATTTTTCCCCTAAGTTTATAAAAAGGGGACCCCTGCCCCGTTTTGGCACCATTTCTCTCCTCCCTCTTCTTTTTCCTCTTGTTTCACGTTCTCTCCCTTTCTCTCTCTAAGTTCAATCACATTTTGTTCAAATTCTGATTTCTCTTCACCTGCGAGTTCTATTCTATGCGTTCAGCACTCCAAGATCATCAATTTGACGGTAGAAACACAGAATCGTGAGAGAGCATCTAGCGTTTCCTTCGAAGAATTTGGGGTTTTTCGACTTTTGGACAAAACCAAGAAAAACCGATCACACCACGAGATTCGTAACTTTGTTTCTAACTTGTCTATGTATATATTTACGTATTTTAGTGACTTTGATTCGTATGGGTTTTTGTATAGATTTTCTTAGATTTATCGCTTGTATTATAGTTTTGATGCGTAATGTGAGTTGTAGTGAAGTCGTGGAAGTCGTAGGAAGCTAGATTTATGATTTTGGAGTTTTTGGGTGAATGTAAATAATAACTCCAGTTACTGTTCTGACGAATATGAGGGGCCCACTAACCAAAATCTCATAAATTAATCGTAATGTATTGGTTTAGTCGTAATGTGGGTCCGTATCGATATTAATTGGGTAATTTGACGTCTAATGAGGATTTTAGATGATTTTGTATAGTGGTCTAATATTAGGAATCCGGGGTTAGCATACATTACAGGTATTCAAGTCCCATTCATATTTTAGAAAGCATATTGATAGTATTTTTATTGATTGATGTGCACATGTATATTTAAAGTGTTTGTGGTTCCTTGTTTTGACTCGGAGTTTGGGTGATTGGTTGGTTTGATTTAGAAGTGCTGTGTGAAATGTTGGTGAAAACAGGATTTATGAATGCCTTACAGGCCTATAGATTGTATTCTGTGTGTTTGAGTAATCTTGGAGGTCTGTGACGATTGTCACAGGTGAGACCCACGGGTTGAGATGTGACAAAGTATCCATACATTTGACCTATGTATTACTATATTCTCCCCAAACATTGATTTCTAGCTTGAGTATTGATATATGGCAATTATCACTCAAGTTCCTTAAAAAATATCAATCAAATCCTTCTATTCCAGACGCTATTTCTCCCTCATCTGGAGTTTGATTTCACTTTTGTTTATTTTTATAAAATCATCTATCTATCCTCTTTCCTTAGAAAGAAACTGTGGTCTAAAACTCAATTTCAATCAACAAGAATTTAGCTTAGAAATTCGAATGTGCGATTGAGAACTTAGTGCCATTTTTTTCAAACTTAATCAATCTTATACAATATTTCTCAAGACACTTACTAAACTTCAATACAAGTTTATTCAACCAATAATAATACCTTAACATAAAATTTTGAATATGACAAAAATACCTTTTATAGGATAAAATAACCAAAACGCTTCTGAGCTAAAAATGTGGAGTGTTACAACAATAAATCTTAAAATAACTAAAACTAAAAGATATATCGTCTATGATGAAGAATTACAGTCAACAAATTAGATAATCTCAAAGGCATTGTAGCCAATTATGTTAAATGCTACAACCTGCAAAAAATATTGATCTTCAAATTAGATGATCGAGTATATCTCTTAAATTTGTTTCAATGGTGGCATTTAGCTTTCTCTTCTTGGTACCTTCCAAACCATTTCCTTAATGTTTCTTGATTTTCTCTCTAATTTTGCCTTTTGGGCTTGCTTTCTATCTTTACTTAAATTTTTGTCGCTTTTGGTCTTTTCCTACTAAATATAACAAAAAATTTTAATCAACAACAGAAAACATAGAAGAGTAAAAGCAGAAGCGAAGAACTTTACTTAATGTTTCTTGATTCTATCCATAATTTTGTCTCAAAAACTTTAGCTTTACCATTAAGAAATTAGAAGATACAACGTTATTTTTTATAGGACTTGAAAAGACTTCAACTTTAGTGCTTTATCAATTTTCTTGGGTAGATTTAAATTGCAAACACATTCAGCAACAATTACTTAATGATTGTAATCTTGAAAAAATTTATACAACTAAATCTTTTTAATCAAAGTGAGAAGAATAAAATAATTAAAAGTCAATGCTTAAATTGTTACACAGGAGCTTTAACTATAGCTTATCCTTCATGTACTCTCCTAATATTGAAACTGAATTGGCTATTAAATAATAGAAACAGAGAAAAAAAAAGTGAGTAGGAAAATTTTGTGTTCTATATATATGGTTTATTTTTTGAATTTGAATAGTCAAAAAATGATTATACAATAAAAGAATAATTTAATAGATTGAATATAATTTTAATAATTTTAATGATTACTCTTAATTTGCTGATTCTTTTTCTATAGTTATTGTGATTTTTGTAATTGGAATATATCTCAAAGATAATTTTAATTGAAAATTCTATTAATTAATTGATTAATTAACTGACCCAAAAGAAACTTTATAATAAATTAAACTGCATATCTTGAATACTTAACGGTAAAATTAAAAAAATCCTCTATTCTATCCTTGGTCTCACTTCACTTTTGTTCTGGGTCAAAATAGAGCTGGCCCAACCCATTTCCATTTTGGATCAATATAAATATGGGCAAAGAATTCTTTTGAATGAAAATAGCATCCTTATTTCTATTCTATGCATCCTGATAAACATATGAATAATTAAATTATCAATTTAATATTATCACTTGTTATATTTTAGTAATCTAAACATATTTTAAGAATTTTGGTAATTTTAGTATTGAAGTGGGATTTGATTTATTATTATAAATTAGTAAAAAAATATTATAATAATAATAAGATATATGTTTCAAATATTTTTGAAAAAATTGCACTGATCATGTCAATAATTAGCCATTGAAAATCTTGAAGGCATTACACAGAAAATGTTGGGTGGAAAATCTTAAAATCGAAAGGGATGCCATGCTTATAATATCACGTGAATAAAATAATTACATAAATATTAACTGATCAATGTCAATAATTAATAATGAATACCTTATTGTTCATTTTATTTTATTATTTAATGAATAGTCCTTTTTTCTTGGAAGATAATAATTAGTTAACTTATAAAATCAAAAGAATTCTAATTATTTAATAATATTTTTATGACTAATAATCAATGTTGTTATGATAATGGTAAGAGCATTATAGTTGGGATATCCGAAGTTTACATGTGATTTCTTGAACTTGGGCTATCAATTATAATAATAGTAAATAAATTATTAAAATTCATACACAATTTTTTAATATAAAATTAAGCTTTAAATCATATATTGTAAACGATGCCATGAATATACATTTTTCCGTTAACTCAGTTAATAAATATAGGTCTCGGAGTATTTTTTCAAAAGATAAGAATGAGATGGAAAAATAAGCCAAAGAACAAGGTTCAATTAATGCTTATATAACTAACAATTTAATTTGTTTACATCCTTATATAACTAAAAATTTTCTTTTTACTTTTCAAGAAATACTTATGCTCTATCATTAAGGAATTGTACTATCTAAAAAATTTTGCCATTTGAGATTAATACGAGGAGAAAGAAATCTCTTAATTGCTTACTAGGATTTAATTTCTTGACTTAAAATCCATGGCCCGTCTATTATTAATTGACAGGTGGTTGAGCCGTAGACAGAAACTCCATCACCAAACTTTTCATTATGCTATTAAATGGCATCGTTTGAAAACCAACTTGAATCGGAGCACTTTCAATTTCTACAAATATCAATTATTAAATAAAAAATATATTTAATTATTTATGATATTAGGAAGTTAATTTTAATTTTAATAAAATTAATTAATAATTAAAAAATTAATGAATAATCGTTATTGATTAAGTACTATATTAATATTTTAATAAAAAATTAATATGATAAATTAATTAACGAAACTATGTCATTCTTAATTTCATAATTGTAGTTCTTAATATGTAAATTCTGACACTGTAGCACTTGTATTTATTGAATTTATTTTAATTATTAGCATTATTTCTTTTATTTCGATAATTTTAAGTTAATTTTTGTAAAAATTTATTTTTGTTTTGTAATTCAATCTCTTATAATATAGTTAGCTAGATGTGCTTTTGAGTTTGATTCTTTGGAATACTTTTCTTTATTTTATTATTATGATCGATCCTAAAGGTCTCTAATATGCCGAAACTGACGGGTTCAAGCCGGTTCGACTGTTCGTATTTGTTAGAATCGACTTGAACCGATAGTCTTCACGGTGTTCCAGGTCGAGTCGGTACGACAATTCGTATTTAATGGAATCGAATCGAAATCAGGGATGAAATAGTGACAGTCTGGGTTGGGCCAGTTTATCAGATGATTCTGGTTCAGTTCTAGTTTAATTAATTTTTAATTTATTTAATTAATAAAAATTTTATTTAGTGATATTGACTTAAACTTTATTTGTTATCATTCTTATTGATATTATTTATTTTTATTAATATATAAATATTAATTTTGTATAGAT
>JAVXUL010023222.1:0-11776 GCA_035590515.1 Trichilia minutiflora
GAAGAGCTTGTGGCTCTGTTTTCCTTCTTTGGAGTTTGGGTGTCAGGCAGAAATGTTTTGGAAGTGTTTGTAAAATGTTTGTGGAAACAGGATTTTGTGAAAGTCTTACAGGCCTACAGGTGGTATCCTGTGTGATTGGGTATACCCTGGAGGTCTGTAACGTTGTCACGTGTGAGAACCCGGGTCGGGTCGTGACATGCTTGAAGTCTTAAAAAGCTCTAATTTCTTCTAATTTCAAAAAATCCTAATTTGTTTATAAGCCTTAACTTTGCCCACACCCAAATCTTACTTAAATAAAAAAAAAAAATGAAGCTCGTAGAATCAGAGACTCAAGTTATGATAATTTATAATAAAAAAATAGAATTTAATCGATTGAAAATCAAAGAAATTGAAAGGTAAAGAAATAGCAGGGAGCAGGAGAGAAAACAGGGGAAATGGAGTAGGGAGGAAGAAAATGAGCAATCCTCCCCTATTCACCATATTTATAAATTTATGAGTAATTATCAAAGTGTTCTTAATTACTTAAATGGAAGAAAATTTTGAAAGAAGGCAAAATAAATATTTTTAAGAGAATTATATTCAAATTAGCGCCTTTTCACCTTTGGAGGCCAAACCACTACTCAGAATGGAGCCCAGACCAGAGCCGATCATGGCCAATCTGGTGTTGGTTCAAGGATAGGCTCTTTGGACCATTTGATCCCTGACTTGTCCTAGGGTTCCTATTCGTCTTCAAGCCTTTATGCACCTCTATTCCAATGTTGTTTTCTTCTTTGTTTGATATCCAATTTCACTCTAATTTTTTTTTGTTCAATCATCTCTGAGTCTTCTTTAAGTAGCAAAAAGCCAATCACCAATTTTCTCTCTTGATTAACAAAAAATTCATTCCAAAGATCGAGTGCTCATTGAAATCTACTATAGAACTTTTCTCAAACTTAATCATTTCTCATCTAAATCCTCTCATCAAATAATATATTAGACCTTGATTTCATGTTATTTAATCAATTATTATACCCAAACATATATTTTATAAAAATAATAAAAATATCTTTATAAAATAAAATAACTAAAATAGCTTTAAACTTTAGGAAAAAGATTGACATAAATATTAAATATAAATAATTTTTTTAAAGCTAAAATTAAAATTTTATGCGTGCATAAAAATTGAAACATAAATGATTTTGTTGAAACAATACATTATGTATTTTATTGTAGTCAATCCCTTATTCAATATGTTAAATAATAATGTTTTTGATTACTAATTACTATATTAATCAGGGTTTACTTTTCTAGGAATGCCGTTAATATTTTATTTCTCTCCACTCTTGAGATCCCATTGAATTCTAAACAATGGTATCTTGGCCGGGCCCCAACTTTATCCAATGAATGACTTATATTGGATGTCAATCACTTCTATTTAAATACATCAATAAACATAAAACATTGGTTAATAATTAATCCATATAAATATATTCCTACCATTCTAATATTAATATATAATTAAAATATCTAGTGTTATATTAATTTGTTGATTAATTCATCCATAACAAAGAATAAGAATTCAACCTATCAATTATGTTAACCTATGAATTGAAACATTCAAAGGAAATTCGGTGCATATTGCTCAAATTTTTCAATCGAGATGATCGAGGAGTTGGTTTATCAAATTCATTCTCAAAACTGACATTAATTAGTTAATTTTTCTTCTCCATTTTCAATTCTCAAGTCTTCTGTTCTCACCACAACCACCTTCAAACTATTGGAAGACTAAGTCCTCTCTCTCTCTCTCTCTCTCTCTCTCTCTCTCTCTCTTTATTTATAAATTAATAAACAATCTTTCTCCTACTTTTTCCTCAATGAAGAAAAGTCTTTTATTTATATACACATATACAAGTTGTACTAATTGCTTTCTTTGCATTCTTAATTTGTTTTATCTCTATAGAATTAGTTCGAATTTTGTACAAACGATTATTAACAGTTAAAATTTAGAGTCAACGATTTTATTTTATTTTATTGTCTTTTAACAAATTTTCTTAAAAAATATTATATCTATTTTAACAAAATGCCAACCTTTGCATCCAAAATTTACGTATAATAGTTTATATATTACAATACACACCGTACATAAAATAAAACGTTCGAATTATTGGGAAAAAAAAATACTGAAGGATGATAAATACACTATATATACAATTGTACAATTTTATATATAGATATATATTGTATGCAGATGGAGACAAAGAGCTTTTATTTTCTCTTTACAGAATCCAAATTGAAAAGTATACAAAACAATAAAATAATTAAATATCCAATCATATTCTCTTGGTGTGCATTCATTTTCGTAAACCCCTCATCTGTCTCATTATCGGATGATATATTAATTCATCTCTCTCTCTCTCTCTCGGAGTCATCCTGAGTTTAAATTATATGAAAAAGGTGTGATCAGATTGTTTGATAATTGCGTTGGGTTTGTGTGTGTTGGGTTGAAAATGAAAATGGGCAGGAAATGCTCTCATTGTGGGAACATTGGACATAATTCAAGAACCTGCAACTCTTACAAATCTACTGCTATTGTTGCTGGAATCAGACTGTTTGGTGTTCAAATGGAGATTTCTTCTTCTTCTTCTTCTTCTTATCCTTATTCTGTTTCCATGAATATGGAGAAGAGTTCTAGCATGGATTGTTTCTCCACAGCTGCTGCTGTTGCTGTTGCTTCATCATTTAATTCTCCTTCTTCTTCTTCATTTTCTTCCTCTCTACTTTCAATAGATGAAGAGAAAGCTGCTGTTGCAGCAGGCTATCTATCCGATGGTCTTGTACCCACTACTCATGCGAGAAAGAAGGGTGAGTGTTGAATTAGACTTGTATATTTTCTTTTTTAATTCCGTTATGCACCATTAATTTCATTTCTGTAACAAGCATTTACAGTTTCAATTGTACGGTATCTAATTAAAAACAGGAGTTCCATGGACTGAAGAAGAGCATAAGACATTTTTAATTGGGTTAGAAAAGCTTGGAAAGGGTGATTGGAGGGGAATCTCAAGAAACTTTGTACCAACAAGAACACCCGCACAAGTTGCAAGTCATGCTCAGAAGTATTTTCTTAGACAGGCTACTCTAAACAAGAAGAAGAGACGTTCTAGCCTATTTGACATGGTAATTAATTAACCATTTTGTTCAATATTTGCTATGTTAGTACATATATAGATCGAGATCCAATTAATAAATTTGTTTAAAAATTAATTAATGGTTGCAGGCTGGGAGTAGTACGGGTACTGGTCATGAGGATCATGTGATGAAAATAATTTCTGGTTCCAAGCAGCTGCAGTCCAGCAATCATCCAGTTAATATTTGTAGTCAATATTCTCCAAGGGATCCCACAATCCTGTCTCTACTGGTAGACCTTCATTCCTCCATGAAAGTAGAAGATCTCGAATTATCAGCAACTGACTATCTTCATCATCAATCAACTGTTTCAAACTATCCAGTTGTACCCGATTGGCTACATGGATTGATTGATTCTGATCAGCTTCCGATGGATTCTTCAAATAAAGCAGCAACAGCAGACAATCTAGAGCTCACTCTTGCCACTTCAAGTTCTTTGGAAGAGAAAAAATCATCAACTTCTAAACCTCTTCTTAACAGACCCATTAGGGTTACTTGACTAGCAAATTCAAGGACAAAATCAGACAATTCAACGACTACTTAAATTGTCATTTTGTCTCAGCAGATTATAAGTTAATAATCCTCCCTTCCCTTTTATGTTATAGAAAATGAATAAACATTCATTGCTAAGGTTTTAGTTGAATTAATATTATCTGTAGAAGATTTTTCTTTACAAATTTGTTACATATAGTTGATGGGATGATGGCTTTATTGAACTGATCAATTATAGCTAGGTTTATTTATACCCAAGTGAAGTGACAACTTTATCTCTGTTTATTTTTTTAAATATAGTAAACTATAATAACAATAATATTATAATAAAGAAGAGAAGAATATATATCGATTAAATTAAATACATATTTTACGTAAGTTAATTTCCGAATTGGATAACACTGGAATCGTTCCTACCCTCCACCTCCAATGGTGCAGGAAATTGTCAATACATATTTAACCAATATTATTTTAATTCAATGTATCTTCGTTAATTTATTATTAATCTAAAGTAAAAAAACTTAATTAAGTAGTATACTAAGATTTCATTAATTACTAATTAATTCCACCACGATGCATATATGTTTTGCAAGTTGCATGTGATCTAACATCACTGATAGATGTTGAACTATAGGACAGCTAGCCAATAAGTGATGGAGGATTAAAGGGCTAGCTACCTCTCAAAATTTCTGATCATCTCTTGTACCATGAATTCTATAAATAGGGCTAATGCTTGTGTTGTGTGGCTGCGAAGAGATTAAAGAAATAAAAGAATCGAAAAGCTAGTTGATATATATTCATAAAACTTCTCGGATGCGGACGTTCATAAATAATCTCTCTCTCTCTCTCTCTCTCTCTCTCTCTATCTATCTCTTTCTATCTATCTATCTATCTATCTATCTATCTATATATATATATATATATATATACTCTTTGATGAGATTATTTGACAAGTTAAAATGAACTATTAAAATATAATTTGTATGATCAATATTGTTATTGATTCTTCTTCCAGTTCATTCTCTTCCTCCTCTTCCACTACAATGGATCCTTTATGTAAACAACAATGTTACTTTTGGACGTTTGTTTTGTCTTTGTTCTTACTTTTTCTATGGAGAGAGAGATTGGTCCTTCTTAATAATTAATAATCTATATATGTAAATGTAAATGGTCCCTAGTGCTGCTATTTGTCTGCCTGTCTGTCTGAAGTTGAGTGCAATTAATTAATAATTAGTGTTGATTTGTTGATGATGAGAGCGCACTTTTACATCTAAAGCACAACAACATCATGTGTGCATGTGTATGTATTCAGAGAGTAATACTACTGAAACGATATCATCAATAAATACAATGAAATGGACAGGGCAAATTCTGTTTATAGGAGGCATGGACCATTCTAATTGGCTAATTGCTAACACCTTTAATTTTTTACGGGTACATATGCATGTATGATGACACTAATTGCTAACACCTTTAATTTTTTACGGGTACATATGAATGTCTGATGACATGTATATCCTGGAATTGTTTGTCTTCTTCCTCATATAAGAAAAAAGGTGCAACAAATATGTATACATATATCTATATATACATGTGATGTAAATTAATTAATTTAAGAATGGAAAACTGTTAAATATTTATTAATTCACAGAACAAATTAAAATAGCTAGGATTCAAAGAATGTGTGTGTGTGTGTATATGTTTGCCCTCCATGACCGTTGATTAAAATGAATACAACAGATTTTTAATCTTTTGACTTATTATGACTCCTATACACGCCATTTGAAAAATGCATTAGGAACTCTATCTAACAGTAGAAGCTGTATTTATATATGTGTGACTATAAAAATGTCACATCTCCCTTCTTCCCTCCAACCATTATAATCTGAGTTACAGTAAAATATAGCTACCAGCTTGTCCGCAAATAACTCTAAAACCAAAACCCCATATCCTTATCCTTATTATTAATCATTATCATTGCGATGCTGATCAATCGGTGCTTCAGGCTGCATGACAAAGATAGCTGGCTAACCATTAAAAAAAAATACGTATAATGCAGAAGAAACGGTTATATATTGTTTTCTTGTAAACATATATACGTTTGGTAATAATGTTACTACACATGAAGAAGAAGAAGAAAAAAGCAGATATAATCTATTCATAATTATTCTATATACGTAGCTTTTAATTAATTTTCTTCTTCTTCTGAGTTGATAAAACTTGGGAGAGACAGGGACCTTTCAACCAATAGATAATATCGTATTTACTGCCTGTAAGTGGAACCAATATCTATCGATGAGCAACCTCATGTAGTGTCTGTTTTCAAACAATGCATACATTAACTGATATTAGGTTATTGATTATATATACACACCCACTCACACACAGGGAGTTTAGTGACTGTGTGTCTGTTCCTGTGTGGATGATAAACTTTTGATTCTCTATCACACATACAAAATCTCAGTTATCTATTTCGAGTGTTTGCTGTTCACCATATATAATTTATGAATTTATACAATTATATATATTAACTCAACATAGTACAATACACATGGTCAGAATTGGTCGGGCATTTTCTTTTTATTTTGTTGTAGTTACTGTTGTCATCTTATATATATATATATATATTGCAAGAAATTAATAAATCTAACCCTTTCTAATTTGTGTGTGTGCAGAAATCACCAAACTTCTTCAGATGAACCCATGTTGTCTCTTTCTGTTTCCTGCAACATGCGTTCAAATTATCTATATAGACATGATCCTTTCAGGCTCTTATGACCCCCAAAAGAAAATTGATGAAGGGTGAAACTTACAGTTAAAATAAAAAACAATAACACAATGGAAGCGCAGTATAAACTTATAAAAGAACTTGAGTTGATTTGATATACATGAAAGACAAGATTTTACAGATTTCAATGAGTTCATTTTTTGTTTGTATTGTTTTAATATTTCTTGGAAAATTTCAAAAGAAAGAAACAAGTGGGGCTAATATCAAACGAGTTGTAGTATAAATTGTTGTGTTTGAAGTTTTGATGCCCACTTATGTCGTGGTGATAATATGTCATCTATTAAATGGTGGAGGCTATAATTTTGAAACAGTAGTCAGTCACTCTTTATTAATTTTATGGATTCAATGTTTTTTCAGTACAATGTCCAAATTCTTAGTAGGAATCTGTAATTAGTTTTGCCCAATGAGAATCTGCTAATTCATACACGAATTGACCATCAAATAGAATATCGCGCGAAAATGGAGATTAAGTAAATAATAAAGATTAGAAAAGTAATTTAAATAATAAAAGGACATTAAATTTATATAAAAAAATTACAAGAAAAAGAGAAATTTTACTATAAGAATATCAGATACATATATGTTTCTCACTTCAAACCTAATTACATTCCACGATTATAGGTATCAATCAACTTTCTAATAAGCTTATTATATTTATTTATGTGCTAAATTTTCAGTTTAGAACAATTTTATAATTAAGATTATTATTCATCCATGAGTAATTTAGGTTTGGTATAGTAAATATCACAGTAATAATACGTTATTTAGGATGTAAAATAAATGGATATACGATTAGGTGGCCAAAAAACTTGAGTTTGGAGAAATACAATTCATAGTAAATAGTATATGATTACTGTGTCATTCAAATCCATTATTTGTGTATTGGTTATGACAAATTCGATTGTGTCGTGCTAGATGAGTTATTAATCAAATGAATTATTAGTTTAGATTAACTTGAAAATGTTAGAGATCGATTAAAAAGGTTGAAAAACGGAAATGTTATAAATGGTTATAAAACAATTATAAAATATCTTGATTAGGATCCATTCATATGCATATAGGTCATATTATATTCTTGAATTCGAGTATTAATGAGATTATTAGTGTATATGTGTTAGGCAACTATGTTCATGCGATGGCCACTCAAGAAGTGCCAAGGACCAAGGTGTAATTTAGTGAGTGCTCACCCTCCTCGTAATGTAAGTGAAATTTCCTTATTTTCTTTAAAACTTTCTTACAAATGATTTAAATTCTAAATGATTTTATTATTCCAAAATTTAAATGCTTTTCTTACTTTCTATGATTATAAGTTTATAAAAAGGAATGATTTATAATGGATTTATTTGATGTATGGGTCAAGAGGCTAACGTACTATGATGTGAATTGCTATATGTTGATTTCATGATAACTTTGAGTAATGTTTTGAGACTTTGGACTATTGATATACATGCATATACATAAATATTCATTTATTTAAATTTGAATTAGATTTATTTTGGTTTTGTTGAGATGATATATATGGCCAATGGACCAGTTTATGTATTATGTTTTGTGATTATAGGGCCAAGTGACCAATACTGTAATTACAGGGTTAAGTAGTTTAAGTATGAACTATAGCAAGGACTGTATTAGGTGACTGCGCATCATGTGGGGCTGGCATAAGGAAAGTGATGATCTCATTTGGATGGAGTGGCTACTTGATGAAAATATAGAGAATAGTCTTATGAGAATTCATATACTACTTGAAGTCAACGTCAGTTGTGGACAAATTTTAAATTAAATCGTATGCATATTTCTATTTTATAAAAAAAAATAATATATCATTTTTTCATTCACTATTTTTAAATTACATTAAAAAATTCACTGACTACTCAGGATTATACCTTATTAATATAATTTTCAAGAAGGTGGTTAAGTCTAATGATTTTCTTATTGTTTTTAGGTCATATTTTATAAATATAAGATGTTTATAAATCCATTAATTATTTTAAAGTTTTAGTTCGAACAAATTATAAATTTATATAAATTACATTTCTATTCTCATTTATTTAGTATACAATAGTATACTCAACCTTTTTCTCCACTCACAACATCTTTCAAGCGTAGTCAGGATACCAGAAAGGTAGTGATAGTATTAGAAGTGGTATTCTTAGGTATAATTTCTATACTCGACTCACGTTCATTCTTTCTAAGTCTATTAAAAAAATATTAATAAAATATATGGTTATTCTTTTGTTACAGGAAATATAAGATTTTTATGTATTTTAGTGTATAATTAAATAGTTGAGGGATTGTTATGATTTATAAATTTTAATTTATGAATGTATCCATGATATATAATTTTATTATAAAAACGATTAAGAAGTCTTAGAGAGACAATTTGATTTGATTTCATATTGTGTGTTTTTAGATTGATGAATGATTGATTAAGACGTAATTTGAAATATTTTTAAAGCATTTGAGATTGATTTTGAATGAAAATAGTTTGAAAATCCGAAAAAAATATTAGAAATGTTTTAATTATTTTATGAAAAACAAGTACCATAATAACGTTACATGTTTTTATTATATATTCTGAACCTAAGAGATGCATATTGAAAATTTATAATTATTGTCATATGTAGGTCTCACAGTAAAGGGTACGACATAATCTCATTTAACAAATAACTTTAACCTCTCCTTTTATATATATACATTGAGTAATAATACATTTCTACTAGAAATGGTAGTTTATTTACTTGTACAACTTAAACTACACTTTACATAAGGTAAATTTAAAAAGAAAAAATACTTATTCCCTAAATAGGAATTGTATTAAAACAAATAAAAAAATTACTAATTATATAAAATAGAATATGAATTTTTCTATAACTAGAATATAAGTCTTTATTGAAAAAAGAGTCATATTTTAACGATCTACACCTGAATGAGTTTTTCAATATGAGCAACGAACCATAATGACCACTATTGTTACATTCACACAGCCCTGTCATATCCACCTCTATTGATAAACTTCATCAATACCCACATTTATAAAAGGCTCACAAAAAATAGTATATTTCCTTTCAGATTTGAGTTTTACTTTTTCCGATGTATTTTTCTAATACTTTTTTTTCATTTGCTTTCCACATCTTTGTAATCTCATATATATACATGAAATTATATTTTTTAAATTAAAGCTAATTTTATTGTCAAATCTTTTCAAGTCATATTTAAAAGAAGAACCCATTGCTAAATTCTAATTCAATCATAAGCTTTAGCTGTTGTCTTAATGAATTATCGGTTCTAATATTAATTTGTTGTATGAAAATAGATATTAAAAAAAATAATAAATGATGATAAAAAGATTAAAAAAACAATTTAAATGACAAAAAAATATTAAATTTATGTCTCTCAATAAAAAAATATTAATTTTATGTATCGTAAAAAAACACGTAAAAAAATTATGAGAGAAAATCTTTTTATTATAATAATAATAATAAAAGTTCATATATATATATATATATATATATATATATATATATATTTTAAGACATATATTTATAAAAATATAAAAATATATGGATCATATATCGGACTTACAAAATAAATTAATTGAGTTTCATGTAAATTATATATACGCATGTACATTAGTAATGCCCTATATAAAATAGGGATCACACACGATAAAAACTTTTTACTCCAATTTGAAGATGCCTGGATTTTTTATTTGATTTAACATTTTGAGCCAGAATAAGGACCACTGTCTCCTGCTGCTTTCCTGTCATTATTATTGGGTAAACATCATCTAGTATTCCTTGAATTTGCTGCTAAAACTGACGTGTTAGATTTGTCAACCCATTTTTCAGGTTTTCTAACAACCATTTATTCAACATTTAATTCTGATTTGACGCTGTCTGAGTATCACATGTCAAATGACCCCTAGAACATACGATAACAACATTGTTGTCTATAGATAAGTAATCAGTGATGATAAATGTGGACGAGCTTCGTTTATTTTCGTTCTTTTCAAACCCATGTGTAATATACAAGACAAAACAGATTTTACCAATTGAAATAATTCAATGGATTGCATCAACCACCTTTTCAAATCTACCTATATTCATTCATTGACGTCGACTTATAATATTTTCTCTGCATAACATTTGGTGTAAAACTGGACACATATTTCTTACTCCCATAAATTTCTTTATATTTATACACAATGTGACCGTTGAACCGCTGACAAAATCCTTTGTAATTGGTAATCACCTAACGAAGGAAACGAAATAATTTAATCTCTTTCACATTTTCTTCAAGAAAAAATTTTTCCCATGCGGTGTGATGAATGGCAGGATGTATGGAGTTGGAATTTATAACATTATGTTATTTGATTCAATAGCTGACTTTAATGAAGCCTTCATGAGCCCCTCCATCGACCAAACAAACAGGTTCGACAGTGAAGCTGATGTTCCTTATTATAGCATATATTTATATAGTAACATATATTGACCGCCTTATAAGGGTTATAATTTATTGAGATAAGAGTTTTAAATTTATTTTTTAAATTTTAAATTCATATTTAAAGGATTTATTTTTTATAAAAATATGAAATAATTTATATATTTTATCCGATTTAAGTATTATAAATTTTGTCCAATTTATCATTAGTAGGATTTTAAAAAAATGTAATATCGTTCATCTAATTTTAAATTTGATCCAATTTTAAACTTGATCATCGCAGCTCACAGATTAAAAAGAATGTTGACCAAATTAATTAATTAAGGCTCAAATCCAAACTGAGCCAATTCACGTGAAATGTTTAACATTACGTTTACAATAAAGAAGATAACTAACTTTCAAGTTGTTGCGTCTCGTCTTAAAGGTGACAAATGGGTCAGATCAGCATGATCTGGTATAAAAATAGCACATAAACAGTAAAGATCGACACGGTCCGGCATAATGTATAATAAAAGCACGGCCCGGCTCGGCCCGACCAAAGGGCCGTACTGGGTCAGGATTTTAAGTCTACGAGCTCGTGCTTAACACGGCCTTTTATACTGAGCCGGACCATACGTTTACTGTTTTCAACAGTAACTAATAAAAAAATTTTGCATTATATTACAGAACAAAAAAATTTGGCATTTGATAGGTAACACTAAAAAATGTGGTATTTGATAGACAGCACGTTTACAAATTTATGCCTAATACATTTCCATTCATTTGATATGCATTTCATAATCAGAATCCAAATCCAAATTCAAATAATTCATAATCAATCATCCATAAATTTACATTACATCCAAATTGAATTAATTCATAATCATTGATGATCATAGAACATAGATAAATTTA
>JAVXUL010023253.1:0-11775 GCA_035590515.1 Trichilia minutiflora
GTCGCTTTCCGCCCTCTTATTATCCCTAGACTCGTCCTTCAAAATCTTTGACCAATCGGGTATGTTGACCGGCAGCGACGCTGGAGTCCCACCGTTAGAATCGGAGCGCTTGGTTTGTTTTTTGCTCATCCGAGAGTTGGAAACGATGGGCTTACGGGTGAAGTCGGGCGAGTTGTCCGAATTGTTATAGATGTCAGACTCGTCAAGTTCGAAGGATGATGATTCCGGCGTCGTTTGCAAATGGGACGAATCGCCGGAGAGGTATCGGTAGCTGGGTCTTGCGTAGTAACTCTTGCTTGTGGCCATTTCTGTCTCTCTCCAATTCTCTCTTCTCGTTGTCTCTCTGTTCTGCGAGTAAGCGAAAAGGCTGGCGTTAGTTTTAGGTATTGGTTTTGGTTTTTCTAAAAGAAGGTTAGTTCTCTTTGCTTTTATAATAAAGGTTGGGTTGTGCGAAATGGATAAGGCTGCCTCTCTCGCTTATTTTTTCGTCCGAGTAACTTCATTTAACTTCATTTCCCTTGAATTACCAAAGACACCCTCCCACTTTTGCCGATATTCCACTTTCGGTTTTTCCATTATCCGCCAACGAGGACCAAGTGCTGGAATCCGGTGCGTCACGTGTATGTTAATTTGAACAACTGCAGGCCATTTTATTAAGACAAATCACCTATCTTTAAGTCAAGATGAGAATAAATAATTGTACTTGTTGTTTTATTTCCTAGAAAATTTTCAATTGAATTTGAATTGCTGAAGTTGAGGGTGCATAAAAGAAAAGAACAACATATTGTAGAAAAACACTACACTTCCAAAAAGGGACAATGAACAAATAAGTTTATCCAATTAACTGAATATGGATAAATTTCCCCCAATAATCGCTGGTTTAAAACCTAAACAAAATCAAACGGCTTTATTTTTCCCAGCGTAAATAATGACACGTGTTGTTAACCAGACAAATTGATTGTAACGTATGGCTTCTGCTAACAGACAAACCTTTGAAGGCAGGAGGGGTAATTTGGGAAGACGAATTTGTCTCTTCCGAGAACAAAATTTGTACTACGTCTACCAGTTCCACCTTTGTCGTGACGCGGAATTAAGAATAAGAGTGAGAAAGGGAGCCCGGTTCAGCGTTCACCTGACCGGGTTCTGCAAAAAAGGACAATGTGGTCCTGTTTCGACGATCGAGGATTTGGACACGTGTTTTTGTAGATGCAATTATGCCACTTGGCTATCAATCGCTTGTTCTAAACGGATGGGCGTGATGGCACGTGAAGTGGGTCCCATCACTCGGTTGTAGCGCTTGTCCTTGCCAGCTGGTTCTGGCCAGTGCTGCTGTTATCCTATCAAATTAGACACCCGAGAATATCATCAAATTATCTCCCATTGATATCGTTCAGTGACAAATTGGATTTTTGACATTTTCCAGTGGACCAGCGGCGTTTTATGCCAACGTCGTTCGTTGTTGAAGGTTGAAGGTTGAACGGAACTTCATGCTTTACTCGTGAGTTGTGACAGAGATAGAGATAGAGATAGAGATAGAGTATTATTAGTATTTTATTCATTGAGGTTTATTCCCTTTTTATATTCCAAATCACTTCAATTTTATTTTATTTATTTTTAGAAAAAAAAAGAATAGAAATTGGTTCCAATAAGTGGGATATTATTGGGTTAAGAATATAATATGTAGGTATCTCCTTTAGCCCCTAGTCTAATAGTCTATAATATAAAAATTTTGTTAAAATAATGGCATAATAAGGTATTTCACTGTCCTACTCCCAACATTGTCCTCCAAATTCAAAAAGTTAAATAAATTGAACGGGGTTCAAACATATTCCTATATTATCAGCTTTATAGCCGACTTCCCACTACTGATTAAGACAACCCCACAATAAATTCTTTTAAAAAATTATTGTATTTCGTATGCTCGTTCATGCAAGGAAGAAAGGTTGTACCTTGTAAGGGTACATCTACATACAACAATGGATGGTAGACTTTTTTTTTTTTTTAATGTTTCCATCCTACACACAAATGTAAATAAAAATTATATTTTTTAAATTATTAAAGAAATAGAGAGTTTTGTATGAGATATGCTCATTTACTAAAATTTTTCCACAAATATATTAATTAATTAATTAATTAATTATAATAGTAAAAATTAAAGAAAAAAGTGACATATTTTATTCAACAACCTTGCTACATTTGTCCTGCTAAAATAATCAATTTTTCACTAAAATTTTGTTTGAAAGTATAGTATTTAAATTATATTTTAAAAATATATTTAATAACAGAATTTTAATGAAATTATTTATTTTTAAAAGTAATAACATTTAACATATAAATTTTTATTTTACATTAATTAATTCTTAAAAATGCTCCTAATGTACATGTCAGATTGGCTTTCAGCCAATTTTATTTGGTTGGCCAAATCGAATTTTAACTTTAGGAGTTGGGTGTTTGTTGATTCCAAATTTATACTTTACAAGACTTGAAACTCTGAAATATTTGAGTGTTATTAATTCATAAAACTTGATCTCCTTAACTCAATTTAAGGGTCAACTTAAGGCTTTAAGTTCCTTTGTGTTTAATTAATAATTTGTTTATAATCTTAAAATGGTAAGTGAGTTTTAAAAAAATAATAAAGTAAAAATTATTATATCTTAAAAACTACCAAAACAATCCTAATTTTTGTTAAATTTGTTTTGAACATTATAAAGAGTCGCAGTCAGACACTAATCACGTGATACCAAGATTTTTAACGTATTATCGTGACGACAATCAAGATGCTTATGTGTAATAGATGTCGAAATCAATCTCTTCATATTTAATTTGATGATAAAGATTTAAAATTTTAAAAAAATTTAGATTTAATTTATAAGGATTTTATTTTATTAAAATATCAAAAAATTAGATGATAAATTTTATTTAAATTATTTTTTTAATATAATAATAAATTAATTTAATTAATATATATTTTTAATTTAATAGATTAAAATTTTTTATATATATATATGTCGACATCACTGTGAACTAACTACTTGTTTTGTTTGGATTCCAAATGCAACCATCATATAAAATAATAGAAAGCCGCAATAATGTTCATCTTAATAATTCAATAAACCATTTTAATATTTCATTAACTTATAATTAATAGATGCTTAATCATTACGAGGTCCCTCGATTGCTAGCTGTTTTCATAAAGAAGAAAATCATACCCTGCTTTAGAAGCTGGGATGCCTAGCCATCAGAATTTTGATATTAAAATATTTAAGATACACATGAAAATGTTTTTATTAAATTATAGAAAAAAAATTATGAAAAATGTTTTCTTTTATCCTCTCAAGAATTTGATAAAGTGATTTGTAATAATTTAAACTGATTATGATTAGTTCATCTGTATTTGATTTTAAGAATAGGTAAATTTTTTTAAATATATGTAAACTCTATCGATTTTTTACTTTAATTAAATAAAATAAATGATTTTTTTAAAATTATTTTTTCAATCTACTGAATATTATTTTTGAAAAAATAGCATAACATCTTCCTAAATAGGTATGAATGGCCCTAAATCTCTTGTAATACTTGAGGAATTTTATCAATTCAATAAAAAAAAATCACTATATTCACTAGATTTTATTAAATCAATAAACAATCAAAAAATATTTATCTTTATTTAAAGATATGTTTTGTATATCCGACACCCCCTTTTTTTTTTCTGTCGATTTCGTGGACCACGTCTTAAAAAATGAGAAAAGAATTGAAGAAACTAGCCCATAATGAAGTTGCCGCCAACAAATATTAATATAAAATCACATACGTTGGTAGTTTGTTTGAAAAAAGTTGTACATTCGAAGAAAGTACAGGCTTCATTTCGTCCCTCACTTTCTCTTTCCGAATAGATGACCAATGTTATAAATTATTCTAAGTTTTATTAAAGAATTCAATTACTTAAAAGTTTTAGGTTTTTTAAGATTTTTAGGAAAATATTTTCTTAGGATTAGATAGAAATTAAAAGAAGAAAGATACATAAAAATTTAAGAGAGTAAAAAAATAAAGAGGTAAGTTTATTATTAAATTAACAATCTCTTGATTAATATAAAAAAAAATTATTGAAAATTTTTATGTCTTATTATAGTGAGTTTGTTGTGTGATTTAAATTGTAAATTATTTAACTTGAAGGTTGGAGTATTGGATTTTTATTTGTAGTTTTATTTCTCTCTTTAGGAGTCAAAATTTGTTTCTGCACACAATAAGAAATATTATTTAAATTAATTATTGTTTATGTGATGCTTTTTTTTTTAGTTGGATTGAGGTTAATTAATCAAAGTTTATTAATTAATAAGGGATTATTTACACAATTCACATAATAACCATGTGATTAGAGGTTATTTTCTTGAAGTAAATATACCACGTGTCCATATATCATTGCTTTTTAATATTTAAATTTAAAATTGGGGTTGATTTTTTAATTTTTTGTTTGATTAAGTAATTTGAAAGAAAATTGAAATCTATTTATTCATTGGATCGAATTCACCAATATTGTAACATACTTGATCACCGGAGTATTATTGACAAGAGGTGGGGCGGAACCCATCTCCCTCGACCTTTGACAATATGTAGACAATAGATTGAATACTCATATAACCTGTTATATATATAGTCTATACACACATCCAGAACTTAAATTTATTGAACAACATTATTATATAATGCAAATATTATAAACTTTAATACTGATAAGTGGGGCATAATAACCAAAATAAATATACATAGAAATCAATAATAGATACAAACAGATTCACATATGTTACTAGAACTCAAGAATATATAGTAGGGTTACGGTGCCTGATATATAGAGCAAATGCATATGAATGGACCTAACCCTGGTGACTATACATGGATACCCGCTCCAAATTGGTCATCTTTTAGAAACTCACTGAATAACCTGTATGACCTACAAGACTAAGAAAGAATAAGTCTTGGAAGAGATTTATGAGTGGATTAAAGTAAAGCATAACTTTTCATAAAGAAGAGCTCAAGTTTAAAAAATGATCATACTCATCATCAATTGACAAAATTATAATAACTGAATAAACCCTTAGTACAAAACTAACTAAAAGCTTTATAATCTCAATAAGTGGATATACAAAATAAACAAGTATAAAACTACTTAAAGAAAACACTTATATAAGTATAAAATTATTGCCTATTTATAATATAAAACCTATTAGGCTTGGCCATCCTTCTTGGCAATTACTTTAATCAATAGTAATCCCGAATCGTCAGTGATTTTTCTTATATTAATACCAATGATCAACATGAATAAATATTTTATTTCAAATATATATATAAGAAATTAATATACATACTTTTATTAAAAATCACAGTCCATCACTAACATTAACTTCAAGTACGCTGTGAATTTACACATAATTGTCATTGACATGCTTACCTAGTGGGTCACTCCATCGTAAATGAGATCAACATCTCTTTTATACTAATTTTATCGGTGTACTCATTTACTTGGATGACTACTGCCTCAACCTATCCTAGATTATTTTATTTTATACTTACTTAGACAGCTTTTACTTAAGTCCGTTCTAGGTTGCTTACTCTATAGTTATATATCCAATCTCTTCGATCTCAACATCCATAAATCAAATCAAATCAAAATCAAAGCAATGTCAAATCACAATAATCATATATACCTATATATATGTGTGTGTATTCAAAAAATCATTCTTTTCATATAAAAGGAATCATTTATCATAAAGCATATCGATCATCAATATCAATTAAATCAATTACAAATCATATCATTTACTTTTTCAAAACATAAAACATATATAATTAACAAACAGTTTTTTAGTGTATTAAAAAAATAAAATATTAAATTTAAAAACATTTATAAAAATATTTATGAGAGTGTGAATGAAAGTAAATAAATTCCACTCACTACTTGAACTAGTATAAATCATCATCATTCAATCATTCTTTAAAATCAACTTGACCTCCTAGCCTTATTTCAAATAATCCAAACTAAATTTAAAAAGAACAGTTCATTTAAAACATAAATATACATACACATAAAAATTATGTTTCAAATTCCTTATCATATTTTAAAATGAAAGTTTTAATAAACAAATAAAAATTTAAAATAAGATAAAAGTATCCATTCACAGTCATATGAAAGGTTTGCTCTCCCTATAACCTGCTACTCTGCTCGAATCTTTATCTTATAAAGGTTGGAACTTATAAACACAAATCGATACTCATTTAATTCCATTCTTAAAGAATAATGTGACAATTTGGATATAAAATCAAATAATTTAATCTCGGATTTTCAATCGTTAATCATTTATTTACTCAATTATCACTCATAACACATCATAACCAATAACATAATATTAATCAGAATCAATTAAATTTGATTCGACTTTTCGAACTGAATAATTTTATTCGAACATATTCGATAAAAATCCAATTTCGTAACAAATGATCACTGATCATTTTAATCTAATGCCTATACATTATTATAAACTTTAATTTATGGTTATCAAGGAAAAACCCTACAATTCTCATTTGTACAATAAACCTTAACTATGGTATATGCTTGAAAAAAAGATAAAAAGTGAAATCAAAATCATACCGGTGTTAGGAACCTTACTAAGATGTCATTTTAATATATGGATGCTTAATTCATTGGTAAACCCGAAAATCCCCAACTATCAACCATAACCCTAGGTTATTCTCGTCGATTTCTTTAGCCAAAATGATGAAATAAATTTTTTAGATGGTAGAGGATATTGAGTACTAGTATTTGGTAGCAAAAAAACGAAAATTTAATTAGTTAGATGTGATGAAAATTGAAGGAAAATAGAATGAAAGCTCATTGTGCTTACAAACCCTTGAACCTAATGGTTACCCAGTGAAGAATGAAGGAATAAAATGATTCTACCAATTTTGAGTTTGTTTATAATTAAAAAATATCTAAAATAACATGTTTAGCCCTAAAATTAGAAAAAAAAATGCAAAAGAAAGCATTTAAAACGAACAAAATGAGCTTTTTCAAAATCAGATATTTATTTATGAAGTTAGTGGGTAATTTTTTAGAATATATTGATATTTTTTCTCAATGCATCTATTCTTTTGGGTTATGTATCAATACATACTTTAAAAATGAGTTTAAGCATCGATATATGTCTTAAAATCAAGTTTTTTGTATTAAAATATCAATACTTTTATGTTAAATATCGATACTTATACTTTCTGTATTGAAAAATATTGATTTCTACTTAAAAAGACGAACTTTCGTGCTAAAGTATCGATACTTTTAGGTTAAGTATCGATACTTTAGTTCTGGTGACATATATCATTCAATTCCCTTGGCAAATATCATTTATTTAAAAAATATCATTTAAGTTTCTATATTATACTCTGTTTTCTCTCTTATCTGAGATCCAATTTCACTTTCATTTCTTTTTATACAATCATCTTTTTATACTCTTTCAGTAAAAATAAATCTTACTCCAAAATTTCTTTCTAATTAATAGAAATTTAGTTCAAAAATTCAAGTATCCACATAAGAAACCTTTATTAAATCTGATGATGAACTGTTTTATTCTTGACTTCAATTCTCTTTCATCTAACCTCAAATTTAATTCTACATAATTTTCTTTGAGTCCTCTTCAAGTAAGAACGAACGGTTCATCAATCAGACTTTTCGATTAACGAAAATTTAATTCAAAAATTCGGGTATGCAATTGAAATATTAATGATAATTTTCAAAAACTTAGAAAATTTAATCTAAAACTTGTCAAATTAATTAATAATCACCAATACGAGTCTATTTAACCAATGATATATCCGAATATAAAATTTTAAAAATGATAAAAATACATTTTCAAAATAAAATGATCAAAATACTCCTGAGTTAAAAATACAGTGCATTACAAACATTATAATTATAAATGAATAAATGAATGAAATATAATTAATACATATAAGCAAATTTTAATATATATAATCTAAATTTTTTTTTAAAAAAAATAAAAATTTTATAGGTTAAGATATATATATATATAATGAAATATACGGACTATCTGACTTAAACTATTGTGTGAGAAATCAATATTAGTACTTAACGAGTTGAAATCGAATTAAAAATATTTTTTTTGTAAACGTGAAAAACTCTAATTTATCGAATAGGGACACGTATCAGTCAAACTGATCTGCCATGACGTCCGAAGAGGTAGTTCAGATAAAATTTATGATTTGATCTCTTTGAATATTTAAATAGAGTAACACCCCTAAGATTCAGATCTGAAACTCATTAAGAGTTTAGATCTTTACCATCGGACTAAATTATGAGAGAATTAAAACCTTGTTAATGTGAATTTAGCGAGAAGGGGATAAAGATTGATATATTAATAATAATTAAAAAATACAGGGATTCAAAAAAAATTTATGATATGATATTATAGGTTAATTAAATCTAAAAAAGTTGAATAAAATTATAAAAATTTGAATGATTTATGTCATAATTTGAATTAAATAAAAGAATTAATTAATTAATTAATATTTTACAAGAAAATGAGTAAAAATTATTGAATGAGTTTATGGTAAGTAGCAGTAGCATAGACTGGCCCTACCATCTTTAATTAGTAATAATTAACATGGTAATATTATTTCAAAAAGCAAATGAGCGATATGATATATTTAATTAGTTTCGTTTTCATGGCACCAAGGATGATGTTTTCGAGTACTTGTGGGTCATAATATAACATGCATTATAATGGAAGCTAGCTATTGCTTGCGAAAGCCTAATGGCTTGTATTCTTAGATAATGACTTGGACAATGAAAGAGGGGCCAATCCTAAAGCAATCCTAATCCATAAATTATTGCTAATATCAATGAGAAGTGTTGATATTTGATAATCAATAGAAATGGGTCTATGATTTTTAGGGTCCTTTCATTCCAAAAGATTGATGTATGATGGGGGCCAGCTAGATGCCCAAAATGCATAATTGAATGCATAATGCTGCAAATAGTGCTAGAAATATGATTTCCTTTTATATATATTGTCTACAAATTAGTGTAATATAATAATAATAATTAAAAAAATAATATTATTATAATTAATAAAAATAAATAACAGAAAGTGTAACAATTAATACTGTTATATCGCATTATTTTATCTACAATAATCTCTCTCTCTCTTTTCAATCTTTATCTCTCTACACTTAACCCTTAAAAAGGAAATACCAATTAATATTGTATATAGTAATTAATTAGTGCACAACTACTCTCATACACCCCTCGTCTTCATCATCTGGCATTTCTCTTTTTGTTCTATATAAATGTGGATAATGGCCTTGTAAAACAACACCATCTACGGGACTATCTTAAACAAACTAAGTCACTGTAACTTGCAAGGTTGAAGCAAGCTCGCTCGCTCGCTCTTGTTTGCATTATTATTTTCCTTCATGAATGACATTACGTTATATATAAATTGACACTCAGATTTTTTTCTCCCATCTTTCAATCTCATAGTTGTCATTTTATAAACCAAGAGCGAAGCAATCAACGTTTAAAATGCCAGAGGCATGGACTGTGTGAAGGAAATTTCAGTTTATGTATTAGGATATGGTACATAAAATTAGTAGATAAAATATAAAAAATTGTACATGTTATAATTAAGGAATTCTTTTGATTAGATTTTTTAATCTATTTTTTATATGTCATATCTCATATTATAAGATCTATATATGATAGTCCTCGCAAACTCTTGATATATATTCAAAATCTAAGAATACATATTGAAAGCTTATAAAATTTTTAAAATAAATAACAAATTAAAATACATTTTTAAATAATTTTTAAATCAATCGAATTCCTTTATTCATAATTAAAAATCAACTCAACTTAAATTCAATTCAAATTTAAACTGAAATTAATTTCGAATATCTCATCTCATATCAAAATCAAATATAAACTCATATAAACAACACAACAAACTTTATAAAATAAGCAGCAAAACCAAAATCATCAAACACTCTCAAAAATATCCAAGTCAAATGTCTTCCACCCAACTTCTCAATCATTCAAATAATATCATTCTACAAACTAATCATTTTGCAACTAAAATCAAGCACAAGCATCATCATATCCTTAATATGTATTTCAAAATTTTTTCAATATTTCACCATGGAATAAATGAATCAATTTATTAAATATACAATAAAAAGTTCATAAAAATTTCTTTTACAATTCTTAGACATAAAGCACATAACTAAGTTTATTTATAAATTCTCTAGTAGACATGATTAAAAATTATGTGAGTTGAGTGCAGGAATATACATAAATTTCTAAATTATGCCAAAGTCACTATCCCACTATTGCCGTGTTATTTTTGAATTTAGATGAAATTGAAGTGTGCAGGGATGAGTTTATTATCATAAACTTCGTGAGTAGATAATAATAAAAACAATTAGATAGATAGAGAGAGAGAGAGAGAGAGTTTTTAATAATTAAAAATTAAATATGAAACGATGGAAAAACAATTTGTGAGTTATTTTGAAGTTACATGTTTATTTTGATATTATCGGGTTGGCTATCCCTTTAGGCGGTTACTCTGACCAGAACTAATTTCGAGATCGTCAGTAGATTTTCAAGCAAATTAAAAATAATGAGATTTTATTAAAAATTAATTTGGGATAGTAGAAATAAAATAATACATGTTTTAATTTAAAAATCGACCCATCGCTGACTTTGACTTCAAACAATCACGTAATAATATCTGTAATTATCTTTAACGAGACTCATAAGTAGTCAAATCACAATCTCATCAATATCACCCTATATACTAGCTTTCATCTACAAATCTCCACTCACCTAGAAAAACCCTTTTTATGTTCGTTTTATACTACTATCTTGTAATTATAGTTATAAATAAACTCAATCTTCCCAACCATATCACCAATATATATCCCTACATGATGTAAACAAACAACGATGACAAACTCATATAATATTTTATAATTGCATAAGATTGGAGTGCTATACATATTAAAACCAAATCATTATAATAACAAATCTAAATTTGGCCTCTGATCACAATTCCAAATATTATGTATCTAAAACTGGTCATACAATATATCCAAATAAAATTTAAATGCCATGCATGTAGCTGATTACATAGAAAAAAAATATTTCCAATGTATATATACATACGTGTTTGTGTGTGTGTCTCTCTCTCTCTCTCCATACATAAATTGTTTCTTTTAAATATACAAAGCATATAAAATGATATCTGCTAATAAAAATAATATTAAATAAATAAAAAACAAATACATTATGTAACATTAGGGTGAAACCGGATCGGGTATCAATTTTTTTTTGCCAAATAGGTACTTGGTCCAGTTAAACCAGATATGAAATTTTTGATTCAAATCCGGTTCGATTTGAACAGGGGATCGAAAAATCGGTCCCCTGCTCAAATCAAATCAATACCCCAATTTAAACTAGGTATCAGTTTTATTTTTTAAAAAATTAAAAACTTTATAATTCTTATAATTTGATTCCTTTTTTTAAAAATAAATTTTAAAAATCTTACATTTTAATCCAAAAAATTTAAATAACTACCAAATTAACTTTGAAAATATGAATAATCATAGAAAATAAATGAATATTTAAATTTAAATTATAATTAATTAAAATTTTAATAATTAAATAATAAAATTATCCTCATAAATATAAATAAATTCAAAATTAAATAATTA